>RPOG01001649.1:100732-135527 GCA_008086565.1 Thalassoma bifasciatum | reverse complement strand
TAAGTGGGTAATGAATAATATGATTCTAGTTTAATCAACATCAGTTTTAAAATTTTCATCGCCTGAGTATTTGGAAAATGCAGGAACAAGATCCTCACCGTATTCTGAGAATGAAATAGTGTTTTGAGCTTTTTGGGCCACCGTACTCTGGGGAACTTTAGTTAAAACTCAAGTTTTAAACCGTCTGTGTTTTATGTTTTATGATGAAGAATTGGAAACAGAAAAGTTCATGAAACATGGAGACTTGTAAAACTACATACAGCAGTGTGTGTGTGTGTGTGTGTGTGTGTGTGTGTGTGTGTGACACACACACACACACACACACACACACACACACACACACACACACACACACAACAGCCACGTCACTCTGAGTAATTAGTCTTTGGGCTGAGCAGAGAGCCAATACAGTGTTTCTACAGCAGCAGAAACTCTTGAGACTCTCACACACACACACACACACACACACACACACACACACACACACACACTCAGACGCAGTGGTAGCAGGTTAGATTAATGTGTGTTGTGTTTGTCGTCCCGGAGGAAAGCAGCTCACTTAATAAAGAAAAATAATTCCTTCCCTCTTTCTCTGGATCGCCGACACTTTCTACGAACTCCAAGTGTGTGTGTGTGTGTGTGTGTGTGAGTTTAATGTGTGTGTGAAAAATGTTCTCTTGTTATTATTTAGGATCAACATGTTTTATTTTATGTGTGTTTTACTCGCTCTGCTGTATCTTCTCTGATACACTCTTATTCTGAGTTTTTCAGGTTATTAAAAACTGTTGCAGGAGCAAAGATAAAAACATTATAAAAGATCAAATAATCCAAAATAAATGCAACATTACCAAATAAACACATAACAGCTTTATTGTAAAACTATTTGGCCTAGATTTTTCACATTATAAATAAATGGAGGAGGAAAAAAGTAACTCCATTCACACTATTTGTTTTCATTCCAAGAGGAAAACTGCAGTTCCTTTAGTGACCACTGGAGGCTGGTGTCAAAAGCAGCAGAAACCACATACACACTCATTCAAAAAGCAGATCTTTACAGCAGAAATAAACATGTTTACAGCCTGGTTCAAAACACTAACTTCTACCACAGATGAGTGATGTCACTGAGTCTCCGCCCATAGATATTAACAGTCGCTGCCAATGACTGTATATAGAATAAACAGCTGCTTCCGCCTGTCACCGTTCTACGTTTTTGAAGCCAAAAAACCCCGTTTCTCCAGCCGCCATTGTGCAGCCAGAGTCTGCGCAGTAGAGAATTTCCGGTGGAGCCGAGTAAAAAAGAGAAATAAAAATATTTATTTCTTCTTCTTCAGAAGGTTTAGTCTCCTTTTGGCTCTTTCCTGAAGTTTCTTATATCCCCGATAAAAACTACTCACGAACGGCAGCTGTCAACTATCGTAAAACGAAACTTATATCGCGGTTTTTAACGTCCAATAACTAATGAGAAACTAACTTCTCAGAAAAAAAACACCTGAACACCATGCAGCCAGATGACATCATCATACCACCTTAGAGTAAGGATGAGAGAAACGTTTCTACCAGGTATCGTAATTTTTTAAAGTTTTCCCGGCTCATATCTGGAATACATGGGGAGGCGGGGCTTATGACCTATACTGCAGCCAGACACCAGGGGGCGGGGCTTATGACCTATACTTTGTAAAACTACCTTTAAAACCACCACTTTTTCAACTTCTACGACTAGTTATTGGAAAAGCATCATTAGCTCAGTTGGGACAATTTTATTCTATGATAAAAAAACAACATTATTCTTAAAACTCTGATTTTTTATTATCAGGTAACATGCTGCCTCTTTTTTATTCTTAAACCTTCAACTTTACTCGAACCAGATTCCTTTATACTCTTTTCTTTGATTCACTTAAACCTCATATCAACACCAGATACACCTGTACCTGTTTCTGAACTTATGGTTAAATATTACGAGTGTGAAATTTGCTGCTGAATCTTTTTTTTTAGAAAACAAAAACATCAGGACTGAGGACGTTTTTCCTTTAATTTAAATCCAGATTTAAAGAAAAACCTCCTTTCTGTGAGCATCATTCACACAAAATTGAACGTCAGCATCATTCCTGTTTTTCCTCACACACACACACACACACACACACACACACACACACACAGCTAAAGGAGAGTTGTATCATCATTTGCTCTCCTTTTATTTCCTCTGTTTCCTCGTTAAGAGCAGCAGATTAAAGCTGCACAGTCATTGGTCTTCATTTGGACCAACACACACACACACACACACACACACACACACACACACACACACACACACTGCTAATGGGTCTGAGTGTGTGTGTGTGTTCTGACTTGTGTTACTACATGTTCAAGTGTGTGTGTGTGTGTAGCAGAGTAATTAGCCGGGTCAGGCTAATTGACCTTGTGGTGTGAGTTTGCGTTCGCCGCAGATTGCGAACGTTAGTGGCGCCGTGTGTGTGAGAGCAGTGATGGATGTGTGTGAGAGCTCGTTACACACAACGACAGAGGAGCCACAAAAACCTGTGAACCACAGAAAAAACCAATAGACGCTTAAACGCACCTGAACGCACCGTCTGTTCCTGCGAAACTGTCCCCAACAGTTTGTGAATTATTTTATCCTGATCAATAATAATAAAAAAACACATCTCCTCTTTAAAAGAACGCTACAAGGCGACGACTGGTCCAAAAATAGAGGTAACAGTCGTAACAATTTGTTGTTGTAATGAAGATAAAAACCATCTGATTTGGGCAGACTTTGTTTTATTTTGAAAGTCACTGGATGTTTTGATATGGTTACAGTGAACAACTTCCTGTCCTGATCTAGAGATAAGACTTTTTCAAGATCACTTAGAAAGTCCTCACGGGGACTTCAAGGATTTATTTCTGAAAAACTGTGACTTTATTCATCAAGTTTTGTCAACTTACCAAGCAACTTTGTTTCTAAATCAATAACTTTTCACACCCTTCTAGAGGCTCTTTTTCAATAAAGCAACAAATTTAGCCACTTTTTCTAAAGTTAAAAGACTCTGATGTGAAAGCAGCAGGTGCTGACGTTTAGTTTTTATACTTTTTACGTCTTCCTGATCCCAAATAGTAAGGAGAAATAAAAAATGCACACCAGATGAAAGCTCGGGTCGAGGTTAATGAAGTTAATTGACCAATAAAAGCAAGCACTCAAAAAAATGAAACGTTGATGTAAATGTATCAGGCTGGTTGGAAGCAATTGACACAACAAATTTATTGTTATGTTGTTTTTTTTCAACTATTTTTTTGAGTGTATGAAACTCATAAGACAACAGAAAGAACCCAAACAAGAAAATGATATAAAGATATGAACAGTTTTAAGATTCACAGAGAGGACTGATGATGATAAAATGAAACAGAGAGACAAAAAAGAGGAGGTTAAAAAAGGAAACGATAGATAACAAAATGAACAAGATTTTCATAAAGTTTTCATAAGAAAGTTCTTCATCTGAATCAGGAGACAAAATCACAAATCCATGACTTTAATACACTTTAGTTAATGGGTCAATGACAAAAAGAGAGTCTAAAAACGTATTTTTAAAAAGTTCTTTGAAAATGGATAAAAACATATTTCTGAGTGAAGAATTATGTTTTCTAACAGATTTCAGTAGTTGACCAACAATTCAAAGTTTTTAGGTTCATTATTTTTTAGTATTTTTAATTTGAGCACCCAAAAATGTCAGGTGGTGCAACCAAATATATGAAAATATATTTATATGTTCCTGTTATTTTTTCTGTGTGAAATTATTGGCAAGTATCTCTCAAGTGTCTGTAGTGACTCATACATTTTCATTTTGTGTGTTTCATTTCTTTTATTTGTGAATAAGATAAATAATTTGATGTTAAAATAACATTTCACATTATTACATTGGTTGTACCACCTGACATGGAAATTGTTCCAGTCACCAATGAAGTGAAAAAACCTTTTTTATCAGTATTTCAGAGAAATCTACAAACTTTTCCACTTGGTCACAAATGTCATTTGGGCTCCTCTGGCTGATGCAGTTTCCTGTTTCCTGTTTTATTCTCTTCACTTTAAAATAAAAGTCTAATGTTACGGTTNACATTTCTCAACAGCTTTAAAATTCTTTTTATTTGCAAAGAATGTTTTATTTAAAAAGGTTCAAGCATAAAATAATGCCACTGTATTTTTAATTTCCATTTACAAGAACTGACATTCAATTTTTAGAGTTTAATTACTGTGGATACTTGTCAGGACGGTTGCACCACCTGACATTTTGGGGGTTTGAGGAACCAAAACACAAAAAAACATGTTATATTTTAATAGTTTAAAGATGTGTTCAAATAACACAGGTTTCATAGAATAAAGAAATACATGTGATGAAATACTCAATTAATGATGGAAGGACACAAAAAAGGGGACGTCACCTCATTGACCCTAATATTTCATCCAAACGACTAAATTTAACTTATTTGCTGTGATATATAAAACTTTGAAGCGTCTTCTTTGCCTGATTTCTGTGCTTTAAACTCCTCGGAGTCGATCATCGATCATAAATTTAGGATCCGGTGGTGAAGTGGTCGCGGCCTAACAAGCAGGATGGATTTGTTCCTCAGACGCGTCCTGACCTGTGATTGGCCCGTCGCTGCGAACACTTCCTCTCCGGGTTATCGACGCCTCGCAGCCGCTATGATTTATACCCAGGAACACGGCGTTGGTCGGCTGCTGCTGGTGGCGAGCCGTTTTTACAAATGATGAAACGATAAAAACAGGAAGTCATATTTCCTCACAAAGCCTTTTTTTTTTTTTTTTTTTTTTTTGAAAAATTAAAGCGGAGCGCTGGAGATGGATGAGGCTTTAAAGTGACGGCGGTGGTCTATGACTGCTATTGAATGGGCAGCATCCTTAACAAATGTCCCCATCACTCCTCTGTGTGTGTGTGTGTGTGTGTGTGAGAGAGAGTGTGTGTGGAGCTCGATCGCCCCGCCTGCCCCTCTCTCTCTCTGCAGAAGATGGATGTGTGTGTGTGTGGCCTATGACAGAGTAATGTGTCCTGGCATACTAGTTGGGTTTATTAGCAGAAACTAGTTATTTCTGGGCCCCCCTGTGAGAGTGTGTGTGAATGAGTGTGTGTGTGTGTGAGTGTGTGTGTGTGTGTGTGTATCAGCAGTGATAGATGCAGTGTTGCTCCACTTGATTTTGTTCATTTGTCAAACGGCTGGAGAAAGGGTTAATCAGCTCCTTCTCTCTCTCTCTTTCTCTCTTTTTTGTTTTACATCCCTCCGTCTCTCTTCTTCTCTCCATCGCTGCTTCGCTTCTTTTTCAATTCACTTCAGCAATTTCACTCGTCCCCTCTCCGTCTCCTTTTCCATTACTTTATTAGACTCTTTCACTTTCTCTTTCACGCCGACGTTTCAGTCTCTGTTTCTCCTCTCGCCTCCTTTAACGTCCAAGAAATCCAAAAAAAAACAAACTCTAAATGTCTTTGCTTAGGGTGAACAAACATCCTCTTTTTTCCAAATATGTTCCTCCCTTTTGGTTGTAAAATTATCATATGAAATTCCCCAAATTTGACTGTTTGTAAAGCTGCACTCACAGACAGAAAATGCTGAAGTAGAAATGCACTTTTACGGTCAAACTGCAGATATTTAATAGTTCCAATCTTTTCCCTCTGGTCCTGAACACTGTTGAGAATTTTCTTCTTTTTTTGGCCACTATTAAGTCAAAATTTTGAGATGAAAATCAAGTTTTGAGATCATAAAATTCACATTTTGAGATATTGAAGTCAATATTCTGAGAAGTAAAGTAAAAATTTTGAGATTAAAAGTCAGAAATACAAGACAGTCAGTCAAAATTTCCAGAAAAAAAGTCAACTCTTATATATAAAACAATTAATTTTGAGTTTAAAGTCAAAGAAATACGACAAAATTTCAATATTTTTAGATGAGTCAAATTTTTAAGTTCACAGTCAAAGTTATGAGATAAAGGCAAAAATTAATGTTCAAATTTGAACCTAAAATTCAAAGTTTTGACGTTAAAAGTAAAAATTATGAGAAAAAATTTAAGTTATGAAAAGTCAGTTATGATGTGACAAATCAGATTTTGAAGGAAAATTTCCTGAAAAAGTCAAGTCAGTTTTGAGATATGTTTCATTTTATTATTTGAGACAAAAAGTCAAAATTTTTAGTTCAAATGTTGAAATTTTTAGAGAAAATAGTCATTCATCTGGATTTTTTTTTTTTCACTTTTCACCTCGTAATAACGGATCAGGTCTTCACCTGGTATTTTAATTCTACAGACTAAATAGCCTAATGCTGTCTAATTTGCATGGCAGGATGTCATTTCTGTCTCTACATGGTTGCGCGTTCATAAATCACTTCTTTTATCCGAATAGCACACGGTAGAGTTCTGCCCCGATGCATTCAGATAAGTCATTTCTGAATAATGTCCAGCTGCTCAAAGTATTGAACTCGAAAATAAGATGACCGTATCTTTTTATTGGGAATTTCTCAGGTAAAAATATAGTTTTACAATGGGTCAATGAGGTGACGTCCCCTTTTTTTGTGTCTGAGTGCAATATTTCCTTCCATCATGAATTGAGTATTTCATCACATGTATTTCTTTATTCTATGAAACCTGTGTTATTTGAACACATCTTTAAACTATTAAAATATAACATGTTTTTTTGTGTTTTGGTTCCTCAAACCCCCAAAATGTCAGGTGGTGCAACCGTCCTGACAAGTATCCACAGTAATTAAACTCTAAAAATTGAATGTCAGTTATTGTAAATGGAAATTAAAAATACAGTGGCATTATTTTATGCTTCAACCTTTTTAAATAAAACATTCTTTGCAAATAAAAAGATTTTTAAAGCTGTTGAGAAATGTAAAAAACTTTTGTCCCGTAATTTTCCCCTTGTCAAATGTCAGGGTGGTGCAACCGTAACATTAGACTTTTATTTTAAAGTGAAGAGAATAAAACAGGAAACAGGAAACTGCATCAGCCAGAGGAGCCCAAATGACATTTGTGACCAAGTGGAAAAGTTTGTAGATTTCTCTGAAATACTGATAAAAAAGGTTTTTTCACTTCATTGGTGACTGGAACAATTTCCATGTCAGGTGGNTACAACCAATGTAATAATGTGAAATGTTATTTTAACATCAAATTATTTATCTTATTCACAAATAAAAGAAATGAAACACACAAAATGAAAATGTATGAGTCACTACAGACACTTGAGAGATACTTGCCAATAATTTCACACAGAAAAAATAACAGGAACATATAAATATATTTTCATATATTTGGTTGCACCACCTGACATTTTTGGGTGCTCAAATTAAAAATACTAAAAAATAATGAACCTATAAACTTTGAAATGTTGGTCAACTACTGAAATCTGTTAGAAAACATAATTCTTCTCTCAGAAATATGTTTTCATCCATTTTCAAAGAACTTTTTAAAAATAGGTTTTTAGACCCTCTTTTTTTCATTGACCCATATTCAGTAAATACTGTGATTAATTTTTATTGACAAAACTGGAACTAGGATGTAATTATCTTGTTATATATCGTATCATATTGTATTATTTTTTACATTGAGACTAAAAATGCTGCCGTCACACAGGCACAGGCTCTGCTACGTATTGATAAAAACCGCGTAGTGTACCTTTAATGAGCAGCGCACAGCGATCAGGTTGAAAAATGTTTAATAGGAGGAAAGAAATAAAGTGAGAAACCAGGAGGGATAAAGACTGAAGAAAGAAGGGAAACACTTCAGAAGGAGAGAGGAGGAGGAAAAAGAGACACATGGGACTGAGCGAGGAAAAAAAAGGAGTAATGGAGTGAGAAGAGAGAGAGAGAGAGAGAGAGGGAGGATAAAAAGATAGAAACACACACTCGTCCCCCTGCTATCCATCCATCTCAGCTTGTGGAAATAAGGGCCTCCTTGTTGTCAGCTTGTTATTTTTTCCCTCCTCCTCCCCTCGCTCTCTCTCTCTCTGTTCATCCGTGCCTCGCTCGCCCCGCGTCCTGTCGTCCGCCGGCGTTCTGTCATGTGTGAAGGTATCGATTTGCCAGCGTTTTAAACATCAAACTGCAGCTCGGCTTTTTAAACAATATCTGACGGACAGAAGGAGGAGAAGGAGGAGGAGGAGGAGGAACAAGTGAGGGAAGGAGGAGAATTAGGAGACAGTAAAAGATGGAAAAAGACGACAGGAAATTATCAGAAGTGGATATGAAGACATGGGGAGGTTAAAAAATTACAGAAATAGAAGAAATTATGCAGAATAAAGAAAGATTAAGGTCTCAGAGTTCTAGAATCAATCAGCTTTTTTATTCTTTTATCTGCATTTTTAATGTTCTCCGAAAAATTTTACGTTCAAATTTAAGGGTTGATTAAGTGATTAAGAAAATGAAATAATAATAATGTCTCTTTCTCAGCGAAGGAAAACGTGGAGGAAAGAGCAAAAATTAGCCAATAAAATCGTCCAATCTCCCAAAAAAAGGCTAAAAAATTTTACTCAACAACACCACTTTTGTACAGAGCGCTCATTTGAATTGTTTATATTCAATATTCACTCTATATGAGTACATTTTTATCATTTAAAAACAAGGAAAAGAAGAATTGCAGTGTTTATGGGGGCTATAACAGATAAATAGCGTTTCAATTCATGTCAATGGGGAACATTTTTTTTGACACATCAGTATTTGAATTAAAGAGATCCCCCACTGAATGAATTAGAGTAGTAAATCAATGCACCACTGTACATTATAAAATGTAAAAATATAATAATGTGAGAAGTGTTCAGGTTTCTATTTTTAGACTGAGGAGAATCGACCAATCAGGAGCATGCATGCAGAACGGTCAGTTTGCAGAGCAACAGCAGGAGTTCTAGAACTCTGAGATGAAGGGACAAACACTGAGATGAAGGGACAAACACTGAGATGAAGGGACAAATGCTGAGATGGAGGGACAGATTTCCGTCCCTTCTTCTCAGAATTCTGCTTTACTTTATACTTTATTCCAGACCCATAGGTCCATATTAATACTTAAAAAATAAATAAAAATGGATAAAATCACAACATGGATTATCATTAATTAAAACACAAAAAAATATTTGTACCAATGTTTCCAGTAACAGGATGAAAAACTTGTGTCGCTCATTATAAAAACCTGTTCAATGAGCTCGGTTGAATCCTTCAAATTGAAAATTTATCTTGATGTTTCTTTTAAATAAAGTTTAACAGTGTTGAAAATTAATGCGATCACGATACTGACGATTCCACTGCGAACAAATCGCTTAAGGTGAAAGTTTTAGTATTTTGATTTCTTTTATTTTGTCTTATTTTATTGTATATTTGCACTGTTTTGTGCATTATAGTACTGTATTTCATATATTGTTTAATTCAGTCATTTTTGTCGTTTTTTTCTCCTTATGACCTGCACAGCACTTTGGTTAACTCCGTTATTTTTTAGTGCTTTTTAAATAAAATCTGTGTTGAGTTAAGTTGACCTGTAAAAGTGACACTGGGGCGAGTTTTGCGGCGTTCACTGTGGCGCTGGTTGCGCTAATTAGCAGTGGGGTAACTGAAGCTGGCTCGTTACCCAAGTTTTAGCCGTTAACCGAAGACAAAACATCGTCTGAGAGATGACCCAAATCTCGAAACTCTCGTTAGTCAGGAGAATTTCTTCTGATGAACGTCAGAGGAAATATCAAAGTAAAAAGTCAAAAGTCAAAGTCAGACGTGAAGCTTTGTCAGGTCTAAATTCCCCCTAGTGCGATGAAATCTCAAATAAAAAAGCCGTAGAGTGATTCAGATAATGATTAGGAGAAAACAGAGAGAAAGAAAGAGGGATGAGGAGGAGAAGACGTTTGCTTTGAAGCTCCATCAGACCGACTACACCTCCGTGGACTGACGGGGTCATCAAAGCAGAAAATGGAGAAGGAGACGGTGGAGGGCGTTGGTTTAAAATCAAAAGATGGATGGATTGAAAGAAGAGGAGTGAAACCTTTTATTAGCTTGGAAAGGGACAAAGAAAGAGACGGGCTGGAAGAAAAAAGGACAGAGGATTAAAAAGAGAGACAGAAACGCTGGGATTGGGATTAAAGCGGGGTCATAAAGCAGCGGCAGGTGAATCCTGGAGCTTTAAAGAGCGGCTACGTTTGTGCTTCACCCTGAAGTCGAGGGTCTGATGCTGCGTTACAGAAAACTCAGGAGTTTCTGAGTCGACTTCTGACTTAAGAGTGTTCCAGACATTTTGTGTCAGATGTAAGAAAAAAAAAAGTGTCCAACAATGAAAACTTAATAATGTGGCAAGAAAATCAAACAGTAAAACTAAATGAAAAACATCATGTTCCCTGATATAAACTCCTCTTTTTACCATTTAATTAAATGGAAAACTGGAAAATGGCACTATAATGTAGCACAGTGGTTCCCAACCTTTTCCAACTCAGGGCCCACTTTTAAGTCTCAAAAATGTTTGCGGCCCACCTCTGACCCAATAAGTACAGAGTGTGACATGTTGTTACATTGTGGGTCAGTTATTACATTTTGGGTTTTACTATATTCTTTTTGTGACTTTCCGGCCCAGCAACTTTGTTACATTGTTGACCGGTCATTACATTTTCGGTTTTATCCCTTTTTCTTTTTTTTGTAGTACATTTCAGGTTGTTGTTGCATTTTGGGTCATGTTACAAACTGGGCTCGCACATACTTTCTTAAAGGTTTTTTTTTTTTCTATATGACTATTTGGACAGTTTTAATTTGTCTTAAAACCTATCTGGGTTTTAACATAAGTCATTATTCTGTATATTTGTATCTTTATATTATCACCCCTTCACTAAAATCATGCTATTTTGGAAATGATTTGGCGGCCCACTAATAAGACCCTGGCGGCCCACCTTTGGGCCACGGACCACAGGTTGGGAATCAGTGAAGTAGCACATAAATGCATATTTCAAGAAAAACTTGGTGACGCAAACATGATACTTGGCATTGATACTCTATGAGGGCTTTTTTTTTTTTTTTTTTAGAGTTACGCACTTGAAATTTAATATGGTTGCCATTTTTCAAGATGGCCGCCATGTCTGTCCAATGTTTGTAATTTCATAGCTAAAATTGTGATGTAAGCATGAAATTTGGCACTGACACTCTATAAAGGCCACTCTTTTGAAAAATAATGTTACATACTCCAAAATTAAAGTTGGCGGCCATTTTTCAAGATGGCTGCCTCATACCAATTTTCAACCAAGGAGGCAGCCATCTTGAAAAATGGCCGCCAACTTAAATTTTGGAGTATGTAACATTATTTTTCAAAAGAGTGGCCTTTATAGAGTGTCAGTGCCAAATTTCAAGCTAAACATCATGTGTCCTGATATAAACTCCTCTTTTTACCATTTAATTAAATGGAAAACTGGAAAATGGCACTATAATGTAGCACATGAATGCATATTTCAAGAAAAACTTGGTGACGCAAACATGAAATTTGGCACTGACACTCTATAAAGGCCACTCTTTTGAAAAATAATGTTACATACGCCAAAATGAAAGTTGGCGGCCATTTTTCAAGATGGCTGCCTCCTTGGTTGAAAATTGGTATGAGGCAGCCATCTTGAAAAATGGCCGGCATCTTGAAATTATGTGTGTTTAACGTCATTTTTCAAAAAAAGGGGGCCTTTGGAGAGTGTCAGTGGCAAGTGAAAAATGAATAACAAACACTCGATAAAGACGACAGCCATCTTGAAAAATGGCCGCCATCTTGAATTTTGAGTATCTAACAGTTTTTTTTTTTCAAAAAAGAGAAAAAAAGAGAATTTTAGTGTCAAATTTTACTCTCACATTACCATTTTATCCATGAAAATACAAACACTTGATAGAAATGGCAGCAATTTTTCGCATTGGTTGCCATCTCGAAATTCAAGTGTCAAATGTGATTTTTCAAAAAAGTGTCCCTTTAGAGAGAATAAGAACCAAATTTTGCACTTTCATCACCAAGTGAACTCTGAAATAATGGCTCAGTTCGTTAAAACTTTTCCACCTTTTATTTTCCAAACCCAACTCATGTTAAATCAATAAATGTCTTTTAAAGTTGGAAGATTTGAGGATCAGAGGATTGGTGAAATGAAACAAACAGGAAAAAGTGGAGAGGTTGGCTGCAGGGGAGAGAGAGAGAGTGGATGGATTGATAGAAAGGCTATCTGCTGAAAAAAGACAAAAACAGAGGGAGACGGAGTGATAAAAAAGGAGTGTTAGTCCTCTTTATGGATCGCTGTTTGCTCAACCAAAGTTTGGCAGCATTGATCTGCTGCCAGCGCCGCATTTATCACCGAGTGTGTGTTTAACAATCAGGCCGATAAAGTGGAGTACATTAAACCCTCAGTGTGTGTGTGTGTGTGTGTGTGTGTGTGTGTGTGTGTGTGTGTGTGTGTGTGTGTGTGTGTGGTTAAGACCCCCCGCTGAAAGTAGAAAACACACACACAGATATCCACGGGGTGTTGAGGCCGTTCAGTGGAGCATCTCGTCCTACTGGTGTGTGAAAACAATAAGAGAGATGGAGGAGGACGAAAAATCCATCCGTCCCACTGAGAGAGAGAGAGAGAGAGAGAGAGAGAGAGAGAGAGAGAGAGAGAGCTCCATCATCCTAAACAAAACATCTCTCTCTCTGTAGGTGGTTTCACTTTAACAAGCGAAGCTTTCGTTTCTGATCAGAACGGCTGAGACAACATGAAGAGTTCAATCACCAAAAATCTAACAATCGATCCGTCAGGATGTTTGAGTCTTTAAAGGCTCATTATGGGAGGTTATGCATTCGTTTCAATGGGTAAAAACTTTACATTCTCCCTCATTGTTGTGAATGGAAATCACAAATAAGAGCAAGACAGTCGTCGACATAATATCAGATCATCATTATGAAGTTAGAACCAGAAGGTAAAACCAAGGGCAAAATTAACACCTGCTCACAATTTACAAACTGTTTGTACCGGAACGGTTTTAGGGTAAAACGCAACAGTTTTGTTGTGTTTCAGTCTCCCAATTACACGGAAATGGCGTTTCAGCCAACCTAAAACTTTTGAAAACGCCCACTAGAGTGGAATTTTTCTGAACTGTTTCCACTGTTTCTGTGTAAACGCCAAGCTGGAGCTTTCACTGAATTATACCTCCGCTGTGCAAACCAAAAAACAACAACAGCGACCTACCAGTGTGTGAGGAAATTGCAACATCTGGATAAGAAAAGATCCAAATTTACAGTGTAAAAAAATTGTATGAGTTTGTAAAAAAGTAAAATTGAATTTATGAGAAATATCAACACAAACTTAAGAGCAAAAAAGTTTCACTCTTGAGAGAAAAAAAGGTTGTAAATTTGATACTTTTGAGGGCCATAGCCTCAAATCAGTCAACAAATTACAATAAAATGGGTCACGTGAGAATTTTGTTTTCTTCAATTTTTTTTTTTTAAATTTATTTATTTTTTTATTTTACAAGAGGATCCCAATTGATGAAAAAAATCCAAATAAGCGGACAAGATGAAAAAAGATTAATTTTGGGGGGGAAATGTTTGTGACTGTAAATTTAGTGTTTTAACATGGAGGTCTATGGGGATTGATTCTCTTGTGGGACCGGCCCCTAGTGGCTGCTCAGAGAATTGCAGTGTTGAGGGATTTTATATCTTAAGAATTGTTTTACTGTAGCAGCTTTTCTGATGTTGTTGGTGTAAATTTTTCCTCTTCAGTCTGAAAAAATAACTGAATTTCAAAGCTGTGTTTTTATTTTCTTGTTTTTTTCTATCAGCTCAGCGTGACGAACCAGCTCTCAAAGCGTCCGATCTTTTTCCACTTTTAGTTTCTTTTTCCTCCTCTTCACCTCTGCTGGTTTCTTCCTCTCGTTCCTCATGTCTCCCTCCCTCCCTTTGCTCCGGCCTTCACTGCTAATTAGTTTCAGAGGGAGAGAGGGAGTAAAGGGGGAGGAAAGGGGGAGAAAAAGGACAGATGAGGAGGAGAGAGAGTAAAGAGAGCACAGTGCAGAGAGGAAAATGTGGAATTAACAAAAAATCATTCTTACTACAACTTTTACTACTTTTACTGTCTGTGGGTTCACTTTGACTTTTATGGCTCATTTATTCTAATGTGCCTCTGCCACAAAAGACAAAAAGGAGTCAGCGTTGTAGTTGAGGCTGTTAAATACATCGCTTTTTTCTTTAAAAAAAGTCCTGCTATTGTTATTTCTTCTTTGTGTCTCACTAGAGCAACATATTAGCTACTTACATTGCAAAAACAGAAATCTAAGTAATTCATTCTGTCTTATTTTTAGTAAAATTTGTCTTACTATTCTTGATTTGAGCCACATTTACCAGACCAGGTCATAAAAATGTCTCATTTCAAGTTTTTTAAAGACAAAAATGAGGTGTAAATTGCTTGTAATAAGTAAAAAAAAAAATCTGCCAATGGGATAAGATAAAAGATTCTTGTTTTAAGACATCTTTCTAATTTCAAGAAACTTCCCATTGGCAGATTTTTTTGACTTGTTACAAGCAATTTACACCTCATTTTTGTCATTTATCACCTCATTTATTTGGATTTAAGTTGGTATTTTGTCATCTAAGGTAAAAACTTTAAGAAAAAGGTGTAAATATGTAGGTAAAAGTTGTAATTTAATATGTATATATATGAATATTTTTGTGTTGGACTTTTTTAAATGGAGTCCTATGGGAAGTGACTCACTTTTGGGGTCTGTCCCAAGTGGACACTCAGGGAACTGCAGTTTATGAGATTCAATAACATAATATTCATTTGTTTATGAGTTAACGGTCTACAGCTGTGGTCCCCAACCTTTTCCAACTTAGGGCCTAAAATGCTATTTTCTCTAATCCCAGAGTCATATTGTGCTGTATCGATATTGAGATATCTGGCATTAATATTGAGATATGAAATTTTTCCATATTGTTTATAGTCGTGTCTAAGATGCTTTTAAAAAAAATGTATTTGAGGAACGTGGATGAGAGGGTTTGACTTTGAGAGTCACTTAAAGCTGAAGCACCTGAGCGTCTCTCCGTCTTGTTTCCTGGATGACCCGATTTAAAACTCATCAGCTGATAAATGAGAAACATTTTGCGGCGCTGCAGCCGTTAACGCAAGAGGAGGGAGTAAAAAAAAAAAAAAAGGTACTTTCGGAGGAATAATGTCAGAAACAGAGTCTCCCTCCTCTCTGCTTCTTTCAGTTTGGACTCTAATTGGACGATGAGAGGTGTCCGAGGGCCCGCTGAGGCTTTGTGTGTGTGTGTGTGTGTGTGTGTGTGTGTGTGTGTGTGTGAGTGTGTGTGTTGGCAGCATGTATATATGTGTGTGTCAGCATTTCGATTTTCTCGCAGCATCCCTCTCTTTCCTCTCTTTTACGGAGGAGGAGGAGGTGTCACCACGGTTACAGTTGCCGTCGGTGACAGGACAGCAGCTGCTCTCTCTCTCTCTCTCTCTCTCTCTCTCTCTCTCTCTCTCCTCATTGCTCCGGATGAGCCAAACTCAGGGGAAATCATCACTATGTTTACTCCGACCCCCCTCCCACGCCGCCCGCCATCCCTGTCCCATAACCCCCTGCTGGCCCGGGCCCCTTACACACCCCTCCTCCCCCCTCCTTCCTCACCCCTGTATCTCTGTTTTCCGCCCCATGATGGTGGTTGTTAGACAGATAGACAGCATCACCCCCCCTTCCTCCACTCTCTCTTGTAAATTTGTGACCTCCGCTCGCTCGCTCGCATCCCGAGAAAAGACGATGCACGAGAGCGAGCGAGAGAGAGAGAGGGGGGGGAGGAATGGTCGGCAATTGGCGGTGATGTGAAGAGGGGAGGAAAAGGGGGGAGTAAAGGCCAGACAATTGGTGGTGAGGGATGCGAGAGAAAGAGGGATGAAGGGGAGGGAAAGAGGCCTTGAGAGGGCGATCAATGCGATGTTCACCTGCCGTCCACCTCCCCAATTTAAAGAGAAGGAGCGCTAACGATTTCCCCGGACGGCTCCCCCGGACTGATGGAGGAGGAGGAGGTGGAGGAGGAGGAGGCGCAGAGAAAGTAGAAAAATTAGGCTCCAGCTCAGCAATGCATACAGATGGGAGCAGGAAAATTAGCTTTTAATGGTGAAGTGCATGTAGTTAAAAAGAGAAACAAGAGGAAAATGGCTTTTAATACTAGAGCGCCAGCAACGAGGAGGTTTAAACGAAGGAGGTGAAATGACTCTGCATACAGAGAGGAGGTCGGCTTTAATGGGAAAACACACCTGAGAGAAAAGGGGACGGAAAATGAGCTTTTAAAAAACAGCTGAATATTAAACAGACAAAGATTCCTGCAGAAAATGAAACACAAAGAGGAAAACGATAACTCAAAAAGATTTTATTACGCCATAAAAATAAATAAACAAGCTCTTACAATTTAGCTTTATTCAGCTTTAAGTGGGTATTTTGCCATCTAAGGTAACAAACTTCAAGAAAAAGGTGCAAATATATAGGTAAGAGTTGTAATACAAATATATGAATATGTTTGTGCTGAACTTTTTTACATTGAGTCCTATGGGATGTGACTCACTTTTGGGGTCTGCCCCAAGTGGCCACTCAGGGAACTGCAGTTTATGAGATTCTATAACATAATATTTTATTTGATTATGAGTAAACAGTCTGCAGCAGTGGTTCCCAACCTTTTCCAACTCAGAGCTTACTTCTCAGTCTCAAAAATATTTGTAGCCCACCCTCACCCCAAGAAGTACAAAGGAAATAAAATGCCGTATTGAAATTATTAGTATTAGTATAGTTGAAGTATTATTTCCCTACATATTTTTTTAAATATTTACATATTTGCCTACATATTTGCATCTTTTTCTTGAAGTTTGTTACCTTAGATGACAAAATACCCACTTAAAGCTAAATAAAGCTAATCCCGGACGAGCCCCCATTTGTTACGCCCCAACTAAGAGTGGCAACAATCCACAAAAGATTCACCTAAAAATACTTAAACACACCTCAACAATACAAAAAGGGATTTATTAAGAAAACACCAGGAACACAGTGCAACAACTAAAAGACAAAACAAAGTCCCAAATTGAGAGGCAGCAGGGCAGCAGTCTTCAACTCAAAAATGCCTCTACTGACTGCAGGCTGCATTCAGCTTTTATAGGCAGGTGAGCCTCATCAGCATCAGCAGCCTCACCTGGAATGAGCAGAGGGGAGGAGGGAACAAAGAAAACATGCAGCCATAACAGTAACAACAACCCAAAGTGTAATAAAACCAAAAATATAATAAGTAGTCAATAATGGAACAGATTCAAAGCCTAAAATAAAATAACTTTTTGCCCAATTGTAACAATTTGTTACAGTTTGAGTCAGTTAGTACATTATCTTTTTTTGATACAATCTTTTTGTTGCGTATCTGGCTCCACACTTTTGTTGCATTTTTGACATGTCTCATTTGGGGTTTTATTAGATATTTTGTTGTTGTTAAGTTTAGTTGGGTCATGTTACCTGTTGACCACAAACATGCCTTCTTTGAGGACATTTTTCATATATAAATTTCTGAAATTCAACTCAGTTTTAACATTTAAAACATTATTCTGTATCATCATCATCATCAACTTTATTGCCAGACTCAGAAGTCCATACAAAACAATAATATTAACAAGCACAAACAAACAAACAGATATTGGCTAAAATCACAAAAGTTCAAGTATTTATTTACTTTATCTTGTTTGTTTATATGATTGCACTCCACTAAAATCGTTCTATTTTGGAAATGATTTGGCACCTCACTTGCAATACCTTCACGGTCCACCAGGGGGCCTTGGACCACAGGTTGGGAATCACTGATCTGAGGTAACAAATGTTAAAAGAAAAAGGTGCAAATATGTTTATAGAGAAAAGTTAATTTACGTCGTCTCTCCTGCTTTTGCTCTCCATACCTCCTGTTTTTCCTGCTGACGCCTGATTGGTCGATTTGACTCAGACAGAACCTGCCAATAAAAGAGGAGTATTTTATTCAGCGTTATGAAAATAATGGAGTGACAGTCTTTGTATCTGAGCGTTGATGTCTAATTCAGCCCAGCGTGTGCCTGTTACTCTGACTCTGAGTTTCTCGCCGTTTTCCTCGCCCGTCTGTCTGTAGAAATGTCAGCTCATGATTCTCGTCGGACGTTTATCGGACCCGGTGACTCCTGAATTCAAATCGACTCGGTGTCATTGTCATAAAATCAAAGCTACAATAAGACACGCTGATATTTCCAAACCTCCTCCTCCTCCTCCTCGTCTTCGCTCTGACACGTGTGACGGTTCATGTTCCCGCTCCGGCGCCGACCTGTCAGCCATGTCAGTATGATTATTCCTCGCTCTAATTACAGACACAGAGGAGAAGTTTGATCTCTCCTCTTTGAGTGTGAAGTTGTTGAGTCGTTTTCTTGGCTGTTGGAGTTTAAACCGCCGTTCACTCGGACTCGGCGGCGTCGTTTCAGATGTTGGTATCGAATGGTTCTCGTCCCAGCTGCCCGCCAGGTTAAAAATCAATCCTCAAACTTTGGAGGGAAAATGCTCTTCTGTGAAACAATCTGCTGTGGTTTGATCCCTCCTGAACTCACAGTTTCCCTCCTTAAAGGTGTCGGAGCTCAGAAACTTTACAAAGAACACTGCGAGTTAGAAAGTTTGACTTCGTAAAAGAACAGGTTTAGTTTTCATCAGACAAACCTGATCCTGATAGAAACTTTAATCCTCCTGAGACCTGAGCGTGGACCCTTTGGATCCCCAGTAACAAAGCTAAAACCTCAAAAATCGCAACTGGGGGGCAGGGGCAGGGGCGGATCCACCGGGGGGGCATAAGGTGGCAGCACCCCTAAAACAAAGCCCTGTTATAAAGGTTTAATTCAGAGAAAAGTTAAACCTCATCTGACACATCTATGAATTACCACCTCACTTGAACACAGCAGCATGAATAGACCGTGAGTTTTCAGCAACACAGTTAGACTGAGAGAAAAATAATAAACCATCTATCAAGACGTGGAAAAACCACGAAGACCCAAAAGAGTTGTGAGTTTCAGATGAGAGAAATTCACTGACCCACGATGAGATAAGACAAATTCAAGGGGGAAAAGATGAAAATTTAAGCTAAAGAAAACAAATTTTGAGACTTGCAGTCAAAATTGTACGGCGAAAAAGTCAAAATTATGAGATAGAAGTCAGGAACTTGAGATATCAAAGTCAAAATTCAGAGATGGAAGGTTAAAATTTTGAGATAAAGAGTCAAAATCGTTGGGCAAAAGTTAAAACTTTGCCTTTTATCTATTTTTTTGACCTTATAAGTGCAAAAAAAACAAAAAGGAGAAATCTCAGAAAAGCCATTTTTTTATTTTGATGTTTTCAACTGGTAGAATGAAAACAGACTGGAAGACGACTGGAAAAAAAACTGTGAGTCTAGTTTGTTCAAATACATACCCAAAATCGCCAGAATCCGACATTTAACTCAAATTTGCAAACTTCTTTTTCGGACTTCACTTTGGTCATTTTAGACTTTTTTTTGAAGGTCTAGTCATGATAAAAGATAAGATACACTGTATTCTTACCACAAGGGGAAATTCACACTCACAGCAGCAATGCAACGCTGCCGCATCAAGCTGCCAATGGGTTGTGTTTAGAACAGTAGAGGTAGGAGTGAATGAATTTATTATTAGGAAAGTCCAGTGTTGTTTACTCTCTGGTCAGACAGTTAACAAACTGTGTAAATGCACTCAGGTGGGAGGAGGGGGCGACATAATTGAAGTCTCCTCAGATTATCACGTGTGCCTCAGGATGTTGAGTTTGTATCCTGGCAACAGATTCATGGATGAAATCACATGGAGCTACAGCTGTTGCTTTAGGTGGAATCTACACAATGATTGTTATTATCAGAGTGAAACCAGGTAGATCCACACAGGAGTCAGAGATGTTTGATTCAACCAGTTTCTGTTATAATATATTATTTTAGTGGCTTCCTGCTTTTGCTCTCCATACTGACTGTTTTTTCCTGCTGATGCCTGATTGGTGGATATGACTCCGACTAAAAAAGCAAACTGAACCTGCACCGAAAGCTCTTCGAACACTAGGTCTTCTGTGATTTTATGATAAAACTGTAAGACGGATAATAAGTTTGGCCCCGTTTCCATGACAACGCCTCACAACATTCACACAGTCGTCATCAAACTCAGGCTTTAACGACTGTTTTCTGATCTTTAGTTTCTGACTGAGTCGATCTACGTTGGTATAAAGAATCTGAGTGTGTGTGTGTGTGTGTGTGTGTGTGTGTGTGTGTGTGTGTGTGTGCAGGTTAGCTGAGAGTTCTCAGAGCGTCTCTGTCTGATGATGTGTTTGCTGTTGACCTTTAAACAACTCTGTCCCATCATCCTCCTCTTACACAGGCCTGCAGGGAGCTCACACACACACACACACACACACACACACACACACACACAGTTACACAGGGAGAATCCTGAAAACACACACTTTTGCATGTAAATAGGCTTTTTCTGGCATGGGAACACACACACACACACACACACACACACACACAGAAGCATCACTGTCTGAGGTTTGGTGGTAATGAGGCCTGTCATCCTTCCACACAGTCTCTCTCTCTCTCTCTCTCTCTCTCTCTCTCTCTCTTTTCATTGATCCACTAACAGATCCCCAATATAACAACTAGCAGTCGCTGTGGGAGCCCCCCCATCTCTCCCCCATCTCTCCCCCCTATCTCCCCTCTCTCCTCCTCCTCGACACGTATCCCTCCGGACCATTTAAAAACCTTCCACCACTTTCTCTCTCTCACTCTCTCTCTCTTTCTTTCTTCTTTTGTAAACCTCGCTCTGCCCTCCGTCTCCGCTCTCGTTACGGCGTCTGACAAACGGTCGGTTTCTCGGCAGCGTGCTGAGGAGAAAAGGCGGGAGTTTGAGGGCGGCGGTTCGTCCGTCCGTGAGTCCGTCTCACCTGCTGCTGCTGCTGCTGCACCTGAGAATAAAAGGAGAAGCAGAGAAACAGACGTCAACAGAGCTGCTGTTTACGATTTACACGCTCATACTCTCATGTTTAAAGGTTCATGACAACAAGTCTTCAGCCTTTTTCCCGCCTCTGAGACTCGGTGATGTCACAAGGCCACTTCAAGATTCTATTCCCTTGAAGTGACTTTGTGATGTCACAGCTACTCAAGATTCTATTCCCTTGAAGTGACTTTGTGATGTCACAGCTACTCAAGATTCTATTCCCTTGAAATGACTTTGTGATGTCACAAGGCCACTTCAAGACTCCATCCGTGTTTTTGCTGCCACATTGCGCGTTTGCATTAGGAGATGTGTAAAGTTTGGGCAAACATTCACACTAATAATTGTTATTATTATTGTTATTGTTTTTTATTTTGTCATTGTAAACACAGTGTGTTTATATTTGTAAATCAGACAGGGTCAAAAATGTAAATATTGAATCAATTTTTTTTTTAAATGAAAATGAATGAATGAAAATTTTTATTTTGAAAAATGTAAAAGAATTACACGAAGCAAACAGAGTTAAAACAGAGAAACTTTGCAATTTCGTGTTGAATCAGAAGAAGACGAAGAAGCAACAAAGAAATTAATAAATAAAAAAAAGAACAAAAATCTTTGCAATTAACGCAAAACAAAACAAACTTTAGATAACTTGATTACCTTCTTTTACATTTTCAAAAAGGGAGTGGAAGGAAGAAAAACTTATTAATTTCCACCTTCTCCAGTTTTAATTAATAACAGTCTACTTGGCCAACCTTTTATCTATACCTCTCTCTATGGTAAATAACCATATACACCTCCATATATATACATGCATATACACATACATACACATGCCCATATATACATACACACATATACATACATAAATACATACATATACATGTATACATATACACACATACACATACAAACATATATATATATATATATATATATATATATATATATATATATATATACACACACAAAGTATGTGTTTGATAAAAATGTAGTTTTCCGGGCTTTTTGTCCAGAATGTTGCTTTTTCTAGAAAATGGCCGATATTCAAATGGTGAAAACTCAAAAACTAACGGAGATAAAATAAATCTGTTTTCTGAATCTAAAAGCTGAATCCCTCTTTCTTTTGATGTATTCACCATCCACAGAAACCAAACTCAACATTTTCAATGGGCCTTCAAAGATTAGTCAGAATGATCAAAAACGCTGGCGCTAGCTGGCAACTTACTATCAACACTCTGGCGGGAAAGAGTTAAAGTGACTTTATGATGTCATCAGGTCACTTCAATGATAGACTTTAGAGGGAGTTGCAATCAAGCGGCAACCTCAGGTCTGAAAAAGTGGGGCAACATGGAAGTGCTAAAAAGCTGCTGTTCCTCCAGTGACCACTTGAGGCTGGCTCCAGAAGCACCGGAAGTCACGTACACACGAACGTAAAAAAGGCCGTTTTCAGAGCAGAAATTATCGTATTTAAAGCCTGGTACAAACTCTGTCTCCCGTCTGTATCGCTAATTTCACTAACGGCACACACTGTGAGGGGGGTGAATATTTTTCTGACTCGGCCGTTTGGAAGATATTAGGATCGAGAGCTCGCCCAATCAGAGCCACAGCTCAGATCATGTGACTGACGGGCGCCCAATAGCTGTGAGTTTGGGCACTTGTCACTCGTCCTAATTCCAATATGGCCGCGCCCGTCGTTTAGCTTCAAACCGTAGCTGTAGTAACAGACGGGTGACGTCACGGAGACTACGTCCATGTTTTACACATTTTCAGATTTTGATGGCATTAATGTTTTTGGTCATAGATGTGTTCAGATGCCACTGTTTTTCTCTGTTTTCAATGCAAAATTTAATTTTTAATACCAAACATTTAAGTCAGTTTTTTGGCTCCACACCCTTTTAGCTTGATTGATTGGAAGTGGAAACTGCTCCTGTGACGCTCTTTTTGGAAACCGTGGACCGTCCCATCAGTTACTAACACACAGTTCAAAACCAGTTTCATCCTGTTTCGCTGGCCGTCCTGACTTTATTTCCTCCTGAGTGTGAAGCTCACCTTTACCTGCTCCGATCCAAACAGCCGAAGCTTTCAGAGTAAATCTGTTTCTTTTCTTAATTTGTGGAGTTTTGACTTTTCAGGGCGGCGAACGCGCTCCAACATTTCACTGTTTTCTGTCGACGTCCTGTCTTCCTCCAGAGATTTCTGCTCCGCTCTGACCTTTGTGTTCAGAGATGTTTTCCTCCCCTGTGTGTGTGTGTGTGTGGAGGTGTGTTTATCTGTTTGTATCTGTGTGTGTGTGTGTGTGTGTTGTAGAACAGGGAAAACAAATCACCCGCTGTAGTTCTCATTAGCAGCAGTTTTGTGTCAGCGCTCAGAGATCAGCTGTCAGCTCTCTGCAGCTTCACCTTTTACCGACCATAATTACACCGTTTAACGCCAACGCTTCTCAAACCACGGCCTGCAGACCCCGCCGCGGCGCAAATGAGACACAGAGGCGGGTCTTTGCATTGGAAAGTTAAAGTTTGAAGAGTTTTAGCTGGTTTTACTCAGAGCAGATCCTTCATTTAAAGGTTTCTAACGTCTCAACAGATTCCAACAAAAGTTCAACGCTCTTAATCTCTGGTCACATGACTGATACTTGAAGGAAAACAAAACAAAACTACAGCCGCAAGTGGCGATGGCAACCACTGCATGTGCAGGAGTTATTCCCGACTAAATACCTATGACTTGCAGCAGTTTGGGCTGGCTCGCCAAAAAGCCGTGACTTCTTTTTGCCAGTAGGGGGCGCTTTACTTTGTTGGTCGTTTAAGACATATACATGAAAAATCCCCACACTGCAAAAACGGAAATCTAAGCAAGTCATTCTGTCTTATTTGTAGTAAAAATTGTCTTATTGTTCTTAATTTGAGCCACATTCACCAGACCAGGTCATAAAAATGTCTTATTTCAAGTTTTTTTAAGACAAAAATGAGGTGTAAATTGCTTGTAACAAGTCAAAAAAATCGACCAATGGGATAAGACGAATTCTCCCAGGAAGTTTCTTGAAATTAGAACGATGTCTTAAAACAAGAATCTTTTATCTTATCCCACTCAAATTTATCTTATGGCTCAAATCAAGAATAGTAAGACAAATTTTGCTAAATATAAGACATAATGACTTGCTTAGATTTCAGTTTTTGCAGTGCAACTTTGGTAGCAACCCCAGGCCATTGAGTTACAAAAATATCATTAAAGAACTTTTTATCTTTGATGTGTCTACTATACACACATCCAATTTTAAGACGACTGGAAAAAAAACTGTGAGTCTAGTTTGTTCAAATACATACCCAAAATCACCAAAGTCCAACATTTAACTCAAATTTGCAAACTTCTTTTTCGGACTTCACTTTGGTCATTTTAGACTTTTTTTTGAAGGTCTAGTCATGATAAAAGATAAGATATACTGTATTCTTACCACAAGGGGAAATTCACACTCACAGCAGCAATGCAACGCTGCCGCAACAAGCTGCCAATGTGTTGTGTTTAGAACAGTAGAAGTAGAAATGAATGAATTTATTATTAGGAAAGTCCAGTGTTGTTTTCTCTCTGGTCAGACAGTTAACAAACTGTGTAAATCCGCTCAGGTGGGAGGAGAGGGCGACATAATTGAAGTCTCCTCAGATTATCACGTGTGCCTCAGGATGTTGAGTTTGTATCCTGGCAACAGATTCATGGATGAAATCACATGGAGCTACAGCTGTTGCTTTAGGTGGAATCTACACAATGATTGTTATTATCAGAGTGAAACCAGGTAGATCCACACAGGAGTCAGAGATGTTTGATTCAACCAGGTTTCAGTAAAACACATGAGGCTAAACTCACGGTTAAACTTTCTGGGTCTTCAACAAAGTCTCCGGTTCATCACTTTTATCTGGCAGAGAGTTGAAATTTCCAAAGATGGCTGATGGAAGAAAGAACTTATACCTTCATCTTCTTGTCTTCACTTTTGCACCTTTGATGGTTATTCACAAAAAAAGGTTCAGGCCCGTAAGTAAAGTAGTGAGAGGGCTGTGTTTTTCTCGCCTAGGGGGCGCTGTGGAGCAAGTATTGGAACAAAAACAATGGTTTCATACATTTTTTGCTGTGACTGAATTCTGTGGCTAAGCACGTTCACATTTATTGTGCATTTTGGGGTCAAGGCAGCACAAGAAAAGGTTCCTCATACTATTTCAGAAATGAAACAATGGCCCACTTGCAATACTTTTGCGGCCCACTAGGGGGCCGTGACCCACTGTTTGATAATCACTGGGCTTCACAGATCTACGGTACAATGATGATTCAAAGTGTAAACCCTGTTTGAGTTTATGTTTTATGTAGTTTGTGGTTGAAATGTTTACACATGATCCTATTAGTTTTTCTTTGATTCAAAACCAGGAACAAGATAAAAACAGAGACTTCAGTCATTGAAGAACAGCACATTGTTTATTGTAGAAAATACAACTGTTGACTCTTCTTCTGCTGTTTTCATCAGAACTGAAAAACAAACATCTGATATGTTGGTTTTCGACGCTGCATTGATTCACTGATATGATGTGAGGAGTTTCAGTCATAACTTTACTGCATTAAATCAGAGTTTCAGGTTCAATCAGACAATATGACATCTTTGACTTTGTGTCAGTCAGCACAAACAAAAAACGTTAGAAACAACATTAAGGAACATTTTCAGGGTCAGGACGTAAAATACAGGATCAGTCACCACTTTCTGAACATTTCTCTCCTGAGCAATTTGTGCTGTCGTTTTTTTAAAAACATGGTGCATAACGCATCAGGAGGAAAAACTTAAACCACAAATGATAGAAATAAATATTAAAGTGCTACAATGACGTCTGACTCTTGCTACAGGGTTTATAAGTTGTTGCATATGTTTGATTTTGTTCTTCGTGTGATGCATAGAAAGTGCGAACAGGTTTGGCAAATAAAGAAGAGTTTGGCACCATGAGAGTGAGGAGGAGCTACAGGTCACGTTTGCATTTAAACGCGTCTGAAACACTTTTGACTTTTAGGGATGATGCTAACTGGCAACATCTGCTAAATATGCACGGACGCTAAAGTGTTAGCATGAACACAGTGAACTACCTCTTAATTTCAGACGGTTTCAGCTACATATTTTCAGTCATAATACTTTAAATTCACACTAACAGCAGCATTTTTTCCCGCCGCTGGGACTTTGTGATGTCACAAAGCTTCGTAAAGATTCTATTGCCTTGAAAATGGGTTCTAGAACACTGAGGGTGCGTGTGTGTGGGGGGGGGGTTTCTTAAAGAGACAGTACCTTATATCTCCCTCAGCTGCTAAACAGGAGTTTCAGACACTTGAAAAAAAAAGTTCATCTGAATTTAATTCAATCAAAGTAACAACACAGGTTTTGTAGAGTGAATACAAAACCTGTTTTTGTATTGACCTGAATATAGGATGAGGGTTTTTTTGTTGTTGAAATAATGTGAAAAAGTGGGGTAGGTGCAGATGGCCTAGTGGATATGGCCGCACACCATGAGGTTTGCCCTTGAGTGGGCGGCCTGGGTTCAATTCCCGCCTGTGGCCTGTTTCCCACTCTCTCCCCC
The DNA here is from genome assembly GCA_008086565.1 of Thalassoma bifasciatum. Lineage (NCBI taxonomy): Eukaryota > Metazoa > Chordata > Actinopteri > Labriformes > Labridae > Thalassoma > Thalassoma bifasciatum. The sequence continues at coordinate 108,907 of RPOG01001649.1, read as the reverse complement.
TTTCCCACTCTATCCGCTGTCCTCCTCTATCCAATTAAAGGCAGAAAAGCCCAAAAAGTATCTTAAAAAAGAAAAAGTGGGGTAGTCTTATAATTGTATTCTTTTCTTTTTTCTTCTTATTTCATTTTTTTTTTTTTTTAGGTTGACTTTATAAAAAAAATTATCTTGGTTATCTCAAAAATGGCTGCCATCTTGAAATTTAGTCTCAGCCCTCACAGAGTATTAGTTCCACATTACATACTTGAATTTATAGAGTGATATTTGAAATAACCAACAATCTATAAATGGTGACCATTTTTCAAGATATTTGTAAACTTGAAATTTTGAGTGTCTAATGCCATTTTTTTTAAATAATGGCCCTCAGAGAGTGTTAGTTCCAAATCTTATGCTTCACTATTTGAACTATGACATACCAAACATTGGATAGAGACAACAGCCATCTTGAAAAATGGCTGCAATGTTGAATTTCAGGTGGCTATTTATTTGTGTTTTTATTTTTCAACACAGCAGACGCCAAACAATCATCAGGCAGCCAAAAAATATGGAATTACAGAATTTAATGTCCAAACATGGCGCATCAAAGATGATTGTTCTGTCTTTTCTGTCTGCTTTAGGTCTAACTGCTGGACAAATTGATTTTACTGTTATGGTTAATAAATGATTAGTTGACCTACTAAATGTTTAAACTCCTGCTAAGTGAACAGTTCCAATAGGTATTTGAAACGTGGATGTTAGTGATTGTGTTTAAAGCGGAAAAATGAAAGTAGAATCTGATTATTTCAATCATTTTTTTTCCCGAATTTAAATCTAAAATTGTCCCTTTAAAAAATGTAAACTTTAGTTATTAAGGGTCTTTTTTTTTTGAAGATTAGTCTTCTAAGAGGGGGGGTTGTCTTATAATAAGGGTTGTCTCATATTCAGGTCAATACGGTAAATGATGATCTGGTTACTTTGGAAAAAAAAGTTGCAAATAAACATTTTTTTTAATGCAAAATCAGTCAAAAAATCCACCTTAAGCCTCGTGAAAAATAATTCCACATGAAAAAATTCTCCCTTACATTAGTGTTTTTTGCATTCAGTGATATGTTAAACTCTGTTCATTACCCTGAAATCTTTCCATGAGTTTCATAATGAATGCGGGGATTGTAAACTTGCTGTTTTCTATGAAAGTGGTAAATTTTTGCAGCCGTTCTGGAGACATCAGGTTCAGTTTTGACAGATATTAAGTCGTGTTTGTGTGTTTCGGTTTATGTGTGATCCCTAAACTTAAAGTGGAAGGTTATATACGTATATATTAGAGTTTATCTGAAAGTTTATATAAACTGTTGGACATCATTCAGTGGTTTTCTTGTTTGATAAAAGTAGAAATCAATCAGAAGTCCTGCTCATGTTAGATATGTTTCCTTTAGCATGGAAGCTAATATGTTGCTAGCATGTTACAAAGAATATACGCTACAGTTTAGCTCGTAACAGTTAGCCCTTGCTACATGTCACTATTAGCTTCATGTAAACATCTCACACTGTAAATAAAACATGGATATGACATCGTAGTTATGGTAACAAAGTGTCTGAATTGTGTGTTTTTATGCTACGACCAGCAGGGGGCACCACCACTAGCTACTGTGCGGTAAAAACTAGAGCTGAACGATTTATCGTTTTCTGATCTAAATCGCAATTTCAAACATTGTGATCATATGATCGCTAAAGCTGTGATTTTTTCCTGCTCCTGACTGACCCAGGATCTGTTTTGAGTGTAAAACTGTTCGGAAAGATCCGTTTTTCCTCGGGATTGTTGTTGATTTTATTTTATTTTGACACAATTAAGGATATTTTGCGCTACATCATTTTTAAAAGTTAAGAGTCAAAGATAGCTCTTTTTGTTCTTTAGTTTTTATAACTAAAAATACAATTTAGAAAGTCCGGTTCACAAAAAGCAGGAATGGGTGTTAGGTTTTGAGGAGAGTCCAAATTCGACAACTTATCGGAAAGTCCTATTTTATTTTTTTGCCTCCTAGAATTATTACTTTCTGTGTTCAAATTTCAACTTTTTATTTCAAAATGTAGACTTTTGATCTTAGACTTCTGTCATCTTAAATTTAATTATTTATTTAATTATTTATTCAACTTAACACGATTAAGGATATTTTGCGCTAAATCATTTTTAAAAGTTAAGACTCAAAGATAGTTCTTAATTTTTAAAACTAAAATTTACATCTACAATTTAAAAAGTCCAGTTAGGTTTTGAGAAGAGTCAAAATTCTACAACTTATTGAAAAATCTTTTTATTTTTTAGCCTCTGTATTTATTTCTCATAATTTGACAAAAATCTTAGAATTTTTGACTTTCTATATCAAAATTTCAACTTTTTATCTCAAACATTGCCTTTTTTTCAAAACGTAGACTTTTTATCTCAGACTTTTGTCATTTTAAAATTTTGACTTTAAATGAGAAAGTTTGGACTTTTTTCCACATAATCTTTATCTGATTTCTTGAACTTAAGAAGTTTCATCTCAAAATCTTAACTTTTTGTCTCAGAATTTTGTCTTTATTTCTCAAAATTTCCACTTTTTATGTTAAAATATTGACCTTTCATTTAAAAGTTTGAAACAATTCTTACCTTCAGTTTTCATTTTCATCCTCACATTAGAGTAAAAGCTTTTGATGTTTCAATGGTTTGATGTAATTTTCTGTCAAGTTTGTAAATGTTACTGTATATTGTGAAAACGTCACTAAAGCTTGATTTACAGAAAATGGTGAATCCAATTGAAATCGCTGAATCTGCCAGAAAAATTGCAATTAGATATTTTTCTAAAACCGTTCAGCTCTAGTAAAAACCTAATTTTGCGCAAACATTTTCTGAACGTTTACAAGTTTAGTTGCTCGTTTTGAGTCAACTTTGGTGTTTGTTTTGTAGATTTAGCCTCATCTATTGTTAAACAGAAGTTAAAGCGGGGTATAAATTAGAGCGGGGCTTCCTGTGATTGACACTTTATCGACTAAAGAAAAACTGAGTCTTTGAAAACACGTCATGTGTTAAAGTGTTTCTCAGCCCTTCCTGGTCGTTGGTTTTGGCACGTGACGAAGCAAAGTGAATATGAAAATGTTAAAGGGCTCCTGATTGACCTCCAGTACATAAGAATAAATGAAAAATCACATTGTTTTTGTTTTACAGGCGTTTTTCTACCAGCCCTCCACCTCCACGATGAAGGGCTCTTTGACGGGGATCCTGCCGCTGTTGACGATCACACACTCGGTGTACGGCAGGTTCCTGTCGTTGGTGTCCTGCAGCTCGATGGTGTGAACCACGGCCTGAACGAGGAGATTAAACATGGTTACTACCTCATTGTTTGTAAGTTTAACATTTTACTTTCCAGTCACGGCCATTGACTGTATAATGAGTGGACGTAACGACGTTCGGCTCAAACTGAAGCCTCCAGCAGATGCCCCGCCCCCTGGTGTCTGGCTGCAGTATAGGTCATAAGCCCCGCCCCCTGGTGTCTGGCTGCAGTATAGGTCATAAGCCCCGCCCCCTGGTGTCTGGCTGCAGTATAGGTCATAAGCCCCGCCNATGATGTCATCTGGCTGCATGGTGTTCAGGTGTTTTTTTTCTGAGAAGTTAGTTTCTCATTAGTTATTGGACGTTAAAAACCGTGATATAAGTTTCGTTTTACGATAGTTGACAGCTGCCGTTCGTGAGTAGTTTTTATCGGGGATATAAGAAACTTCAGGAAAGAGCCAAAAGGAGACTAAACCTTCTGAAGAAGAAGAAATAAATATTTTTATTTCTCTTTTTTACTCTGCTCCACCAGAAATTCTCTACTGCGCAGACTCTGGCTGCACAATGGCGGCGAGAGAAACGGGGTTTTTTGGCTTCAAAATCGTAGAACGGTGTCAGGAGGAAGCACGATGTCCATTCTATATACAGTCATTGGTCGCGACTCATCATCTCTCAGTGATTTCAGACGAGTTTGTGTTGGACTCACCATCCCGTCCAGGACTTTACCAAACACCACGTGTTTCCCGTCCAACCACGGCGCTCTGGTCGCCAGGATGAAGAACTGTGAGCCGTTTGTGTCCGGACCAGCGTTAGCCATGCTCACCTGACGTTAGAATAGAATAGAATAGAATAGAATAGAATAGAAAGGCTTTATTGTCATTATACAGTTGTGCAAATACAGTTCTAGAGCTTCCCTTAAAGTGCAGCAACGAGAAACAAAAAAAGAAGAAAACTTGTGTGAGATATAAAAGAAATTTGCAGTTGTGTAAAGGTATTTTGTTATAATTATATTGCACTGTTAGGAGGTGTAATGTATTTAAAGGTAGACAAGAGTCATTAAAAGTATACATAAATATGTATATAATATAAGTATATATACAGGGGGTGCAGTATATGAAAATAAACATGTATTTATACAGTGGTTCCCAACCTTTTCCAAATCAGGGCCCAATTTATGAGCTCAAAAATGTTCAAGGCCCACCTCCAACCCAACAAGTACAGCTGCTATATACATTTTTTTAACCCCATTTTTAGCAATGACCCAAAATGAAATAAAAAAAATTAATTATACCCCAAACATAATAACTTTTTGCCCAAAATATATAAACTTGTTACATTCTGGTGCAGTTGTTATATTTTGGGTTTTACTTTATTCTTTTTTGTTACTTTTTGGGCTCAGCACTTCTGTTACATTTTTGACAATTTTTGAAAAATTGTGAGTCATGCTACCGAAAGAGCAATAGCATGTCTTAGGGGAGGTTTTTTTCCTTATATGAATATCTGAACTGTTTTAAAACTTAACACAGTTTAACATTTTAAACGTTATTATGTGTATTGTATCTTATAAATCTATTTGTACCTTGTATCTTTATATAATTACACCCCAATAAAATACTTTTTTGGAAATGATTTCGCGGCCCACTTGCTACACCTTCGCGGCCCACCAGGGGGCCACGGACCACAGGTTGGGAATCGCTGTATTAATATATTAATATATTAATTAATATTAATATAAGGGCATATACAGAGTGTGCAATATATATATAAGGGATATGTATAGATATATGAGTATATACAGAGGGTACAATTTATATAAGGAATATGTATAAGTTTATATATACAGAGGGTGCAATATATAATTAAAAAAATATGTATTAATCTAAGTTTATTTAAACAGTGAGTGCGATGTATGTAACATATTTATAAGTATTACATGAGCAATATGTATAAATGTAAGTATATTCATACAGAGGGTGCACTATCTATAAATAAATATGTATAAATATAAGTTTATATACAGAAAGTGTAATATAAATAAATATACATAAATGTAAGTTTAAAAAAAATCATTTTACTCTATTCATTTACACATCTGCTGTTTAATACACCACATTATTTATGTGTTGAGCTGAATCCACCCTGCTGCCCCTTTTATATTAATAAAAAAAACCTCTAACACACTTTATTTTTAATGTTTTAAACTCACCCAGCCAGCTCCTAAATGCTTCAGCCTGAAGTTTTCATCAGCGAAAGTCGTCCCATAGATGCTGTGACCTGGACAGAGAAGGATTTATGTCACTTATCAGTTTATGTTCAGACTTTCATTGTCCTCAAAACTGTTCTTTTTAAGAGTTTTAAGGCAGGTAAAATTTTGTAGGAAGGTGACATGATTCATTCTGAGTTTTTATATCATAAACAGTCTTAGTTTGCAGTGTTTGTGTCAGGTCTGTGATTATTGCAGCTGTTTGCTTCTGTCTGCAGGATTGTCCCGCCCACAGCAGCATCTGATTGGTTACCCTCAGAGCTACATGACTGTAACAGCCAATCAGCAGTGAGAATGGGACAGTTCCCTCACAAAGAAGAGCAGATACATGTTTCTAAGGTAAATAACACAGCAGAGTCTCTTTAAAGTGTAATAAACAGCCCAGTGCAAGTCACAACTACTTCACTGTGAAACCAAAAATGTTTTATAAACATATTTATAGATCTGTTAAGGTGAAATAAAGGTGATGTGGCATCTGCAGGGAGGTATTTATGTGTTTATATTTTATTTTAGCTTTATAAGACGTGCTGCTGAGCCTGATAACTGCCTTCATATTTTTATCTTAAAAATTCTTGAAAGATAAAAAAACATTTTAGTTGTTTAACCATAAAAAATGCAAGAAGAATCAATAAAAATGACTTAGAGGTGGCAAAATTGGTCAAAGACTGTTAAAATGTATGAAATGGTGTTGAAATTTTGGGAAGAAAACATTAAAAATATCATAAAACAAGCAAAAAAAAAAAAATTTTTTTGAGAAAAGACTGAAAACAGCAGCACAGAACGTTGAGAAGGGTAAATAATCTGGAGAAAACTTGGGAAATGGTCAAGAAGTCGCCGAAAAGGGTTTTGATTGGTCAAAAATAAGGGATTATTCAATTTATTGTTTTATATTCCATTATATTGTATTGCTTGTTTTGTATCTGTTTTAGTCATCTTTTAATGCACTTATTCTTGTAAGGTGACCTTGAGTGCCATGAAAGGTGCCCTTAAATAAAATGTATTATTATTAATTATTATTATTATTTGGAAAAATGGTCACAAAGTAGCCACAAAAAGTTTAAGGGGAAAAACACTTGGAGAAATCTTTGAAATCATTAAAACAAAATGAAAAAAATGGCAAAAAGGGGCAAAACTTTGGAGAAAGGCCCGAAACTGTTAAAAAAGAAAAAAATAGTTTGGGGAACAAAAGATTGGAGAAAACTTTAAAAATGTTAAAACATGGCAAAAAAGGATTGAGGGGTAAAAATTGATGGAAATTTGTAAAAATGTTCAGAAAGTCGTAAAAAGGGTTTAAGGGGGCAAAACTTCGAAAGTGTTAATACAAAGTAAAAAATGGTTTAAGGGGCAAAAATTAGGAGAAAACTTCTGCAATATTCAGCAAGTAGCAAAACTTTTTAGATTTCTGACATTTCTGATTGATCTTATGTAATATTATAATTTTCTGAGACCCTGAATGTTGTATTTTTATTCTCTGTAAGTCATAATCATCAACATTTACTGAAATAAAGACCTGGAATAATTTACTCTATGTGTAACAAGTCTATAAGATATCTTTGTTTACCTTTCTGAAATAAGTGACTGAAAATATGAAACTTTTTCTTGATTTTCTACATTTTTGAAATGTGACTGTACATGCGAACAGAATTTCTTTGTGCATTTTGTTTTGAAGAAAATCCTACTTTTCTCCTTCATGTTTGTGTTTTTCTAATTAGAAATAAGACAAATATCAGCAACTGATATAAACATCACATAAGAGAAGGAACATAAAAATAATGTCATAATAAATTACAGTTGCAATATGGGGAAAAATAAATAAATGTTTTAATACTTTAACCAAACTTTGTAATCAGGTATTTTTCAGTCCTACCTCCAGTTCCATCTCCAGCCGTGAAGTCTCCTCCCTGGATCATGAAATCTTTGATGACTCTGTGAAACTTGGTTCCTTTGTATCCGTAACCTTTCTGCACAGACAGAGAAAAATGAGTCAACGTCACAACTGAAAACAGAAAAATATCACAAAGAGTTTGACTCAGTTTGAAGTTTAGGAATCTGCTCAGTTTAACTTTCATGTCCAGAGAATTAAAGACTTACTTTTACAACAGCTATTGTAAATTTAGAGATAAAATTCGTGTTTTATAAGCACAAACAGAAATTCAAACCCTCTGATGCAGATTATAAAGTCTGTTTTTCCACTTTTATTCGTCAATAAATCTAATAAGTACCGCATTGTTTGCAGAAAAAAACATAAACCAGACTTAGTTAATGATGAAAAACTCATATTTGGGTCAATGAGGTGACGTCCCCTTTTTTTGTGTCTGAGTGCAATATTTCCTTCCATCATGAATTGAGTATTTCATCACATGTATTTCTTTATTCTATGAAACCTGTGTTATTTGAACACATCTTTAAACTATTAAAATATAACATGTTTTTTTGTGTTTTGGTTCCTCAAACCCCCAAAATGTCAGGTGGTGCAACCGTCCTGACAAGTATCCACAGTAATTAAACTCTAAAAATTGAATGTCAGTTATTGTAAATGGAAATTAAAAATACAGTGGCATTATTTTATGCTTGAACCTTTTTAAATAAAACATTCTTTGCAAATAAAAAGAATTTTAAAGCTGTTGAGAAATGT
>RPOG01001649.1:0-99662 GCA_008086565.1 Thalassoma bifasciatum | reverse complement strand
ATTTGGTTGCACCACCTGAAATTTTTGGGTGCTCAAATTAAAAATACTAAAAAATAATGAACCTAAAAACTTTGAAATGTTGGTCAACTACTGAAATCTGTTAGAAAACATAATTCTTCTCTCAGAAATATGTTTTTTATCCATTTTCAAAGAACTTTTTAAAAATACGTTTTTAGACCCTCTTTTTGTCATTAACCCGTATCTTAGTGTGTGTGAGTTTGTGTGTGAGTGTGTGTGTTGGTCTTACCTCTCCAGTTGCCAGAGCCACAAAGTTATTGACAGTGAGCGGTACGACCTCCCCAAACAGTCCGATGACGATCCGCCCGACCTCGTGACCGGCTACTGTGATGTCAAAAAACACCTGTACACACAAACAAAGACAGTAAAAAAAAAAAACATTCTGTCAATTAATCTGAGTCAGTCAAGGGACTAAACCTTAATTTTACCAACAATTCCTGTTTTTATTTTACAGACAAGGACGAAAATACAACGCAGAACTTTTTGAAACAAATTTTTTCACTGCTGAAAATGATTTTTGTGATCTGTTTAGTAGAAACGTGGAAACAGGAGCTGGACAATCTGACAGAAAAGAGGCAGAAGAGAAGAAGAGAGATAAACAGGAGAGTGATAGAGCACAAGCTAAAGGCTAAAACAGATCCTCAAGGCTAAAATTGACTAAAACTAATACACAGGCTTAATATGGAAACAGGAGCTTAAAGCAGATACAGGAGCTAAAGGCTAAAACACCAGTAGATTTTAAGAAAATCATTTTTCAAAACAAAACTGAAAAACCAAAACAAACATTTGCTTAGCACTAACATTTGTTTTCCTGAAAAGTCCTCACAGCTTCTTAAAAGAAAGGGCAGTTTAGACCAGTGATTCCCAACCTGTGGGTCATGGCCCCCTGGTGGGCCGTGGAGGCATTGCAAGTGGGCCGCCAAATCATTTCCAAAAAACTATTATTTTTGTCAGGAGCTGTTTTATAAAGATACAAATATGGTCTTAAGAATATTAAAATGACCCGAAATGTAATTTTAAAAATGTTATTATACCTAAAATGTAAAAAAACAGTGTTTAGCCTAAAATGTAATAACGGCAAAAGGAAAAGTTATCAGCTCCTGTTTCATCATTGACTTATTATATTTTGGGTTTTATTACTTATTTTTAAACACTTCTGGCTCAGCACTTTAGTTACATTATCAACCATTTACTACATTTCTGGTAATTGTTTCACTGTTTTTATGACATTTCAGGTCTTTGTTACAAATTGGGCTCTAACTAGGCAATATATATTATTTAACCTTCATATTTCTGGGGTCAGAGGTCGGTAAGAGGTGGGCCACAAACATTTAGTGAGACGTAAAAGTGGTCCCCGATGTAGAAAAGGTTGGAAACTGCTGGTTTAGACACTATTTTTTTCTTCAGATTTCCGTTTATTCCTGTTAAAATTATGTTGTTATCAACCGAAATGGAAGTTTAACTCCTCTTTAATACAAAGACAGTTTCACAAGAAGTCAGATCAGCTTGTTGTTGATATTATTTTTAGTTTCTGACTCTTTGTGGTGAAGTTTTTGGTGATTTTACAACAAACTAGGAGCCAAAAGGCCAAAATATTGGTGTTACTTTATATTTTTATCGTCCTTTTATTGACATTAGAAAATAAAAACAGTTCTCCTTTGGAAGTCTCAAGTATAAAGTATAACTCCAGTTCAGACACACACACACACATACACACACACACACACACACACACACACACACACACACTTACTCGACGTCCGTTTGCGTAACGCGTAATTCACAGTAGACTCACCTGTGCACATGTCGACTGACGCACACACACACACACACACACACACACACACACAGTGTGTGTGTGATATTAAGGATCAGTTCCGGTCCAGCTCCTGTCTAAGAACCTGTGTCCGTGTGCGCGTGCGTGATGCTGCTCAGTCACTGTCACGCGCTCACAGAAATCACTGATCGCGCGTGGAGCTGGGAACAAACAAAAAGACGCATTTTCGGTTTCGATGCGTAAAAATGCGTCAAACGTCTTCACCCACCTTCTCCGTGACTTTCGGTCCCGTCCGTGAAGCTGCGCCGGACACCAGCAGCAGGAAGCCGGCGGAGAGGACGAGGAGAGCCGGGGGGAGCGACCGGAGCTCCATCTTCATCCAGAGGAGAGAGAGGAGGTGGAGGAGGAAAGAGAGGAAATCACAGCGAGTCACAGCTGGAGGCTGACCGGGAAACAGCAGCACAAACACGGCAACAGCTGCAGACAGACCCCGCCCCTTTGTGGGCGGAGCCAACGCGAGGTCCCGCCTACTACGGAGGAGGAGAGGAGCAAGGGAAGGATAAAAAAGTGTGGAAATAAAAAGAAAATATAGAAGGAAACAAAGAGGAGGAAAAAAAAAGTCAAATCAGTGCAGAAACAGGGCAGATCTAAAGGGTGGCCCTGGGGGGCACAACCCCTCCCTCAAATTTCCATCAATTTTTACCCCTGAATCCTTTTTTTTCCATGTTTTAACAGTTTTAAAGTTTTCTTCAATCTTTTGTTCCCCAAACTGTTTTTTTCTTTTTTAACAGTTTCGGGCCTTTCTCCAAAGTTTTGCCCCTTTTTCTAAGATTTCTCTAAGTGTTTTTTTTTCCCCTAAAACTTTTTGTGGCTACTTTGTGACCATTTTTCCAAAAAATCAGAGCTGTCAATCACCATTTTTTTTTTAATATCTTAAAATAAATTCAAACAGTTTTTGGATATTAAGATAATAATAAATTGTTGAATTGAAAGAAACCAAATTTGACAAATATTTATTTAACTTTTTTCTTTTTTTTTTTATAATATGGCCCATATCCAGGGAGGGGTACAACAGTTTCCTGTTTCCTGTTTTATTCTCTTCACTTTAAAATAAAAGTCTAATGTTACGGTTGCACCACCCTGACATTTGACAAGGTGAAAATTATGGGACAAAAGTTTTTTTAAATTTCTCAACAGCTTTAAAATTCTTTTTATTTGCAAAGAATGTTTTATTTAAAAAGGTTGAAGCATAAAATAATGCCACTGTATTTTTAATTTCCATTTACAATAACTGACATTCAATTTTTAGAGTTTAATTACTGTGGATACTTGTCAGGACGGTTGCACCACCTGACATTTTGGGGGTTTGAGGAACCAAAACACAAAAAAACATGTTATATTTTAATAGTTTAAAGATGTGTTCAAATAACACAGGTTTCATAGAATAAAGAAATACATGTGATGAAATACTCAATTCATGATGGAAGGAAATATTGCACTCAGACACAAAAAAGGGACGTCACCTCATTGACCCAAATATCTAATAACTCAAAAAACATAACTTCCTGAACAAAGACGAGGTCTCACTGATCTTAAATAGCAAATATAAATAAAAAACACACACCAGAAAAATGCGTGGGTCTTAGGAGGTTGAGTTTCTTCAAAATTAAAGTCTGATTTATTTTCTTGTTAATAAATAAGGAAAATATTGGTCAGTGGTTCCCAAACAGTGGTTTGCGGCCCCCTGGGGGGTCTGGGGATGAGCGCTGTGGATCCAGGAGGGAAAAGCAGAGATTTGTATCTGGAACAAATAAAGGTTACCTGTCCTGTTTGTGTCGACCTTTAACACGCTGAGCAGATGGAAACGGTTTCATGTGTGTGTTTGATCATTTGTAGGAACAAGCAGAATGTCACACCTGTCAGCCTGAACACACCTGAGGGATCCAGCAGGTGCACACGCGCTCGGATTAATCAGAAATGTGATTTAAAGGAACTGAGACTCTTTATTCAGCTGCTGTGGGAAAAATCAGACGATCTTTGGTCACATGTTTTTAAATGAATCTGCCTCCGATGGAACAAGATGAAACAATGAGTTGATATAACGAAATGAAAAAACACCTGACATAAAATGGCCCTGTAGCGTAACTTAGAATAATTCAACAAACAATAAAGTGTGTTTTGGCTTTCAGCTCTGGTTTTAGCTTTTTGCTCAATATTTAGCATTTAGCTCATGTTTTTACCTTTAAGTCTTTTTTTAAAACATTGGCTCCAGTTTTAGCCTTTAGCTCCTGTTTTAGCATTTTGCTCCTGTTTTAGCCTTTAGCTCCTGTTGAAGCATTTAGCTCCTGTTTTAGCATTTAGCTCCTGTTTTAGCCTTTAGCTCCTGTTTTAGCATTTTGCTCCTGTTTTAGCCTTTAGCTCCTGTTGAAGCATTTAGCTCCTGTTTTAGCATTTAGCTCCTGTTTTAGCATTTAGCTCCTGTTTTTGCCTCTAGCTCCTGTTTTAGCCTTTAGCTCTTTTTTTAGCCTTAAGCCTCTGTTTAAGCCATTAGCTCCTGTTTTAGCCTTTAGCTCCTGTTTTAGCATTTAGCTCCTGTTTTAGCCTTTAGCTCTAGTTTAAGCCTTTGGCTCCTGTTGAAGCATTTAGCTCCTGTTTTAGTCTTTGGCTCATGTTTTAGCCTTTAGCCCCTGTTTAAGCCTATAGCTACTTTTTTAGCCTTTAGCTCCTGTTTAAGCCATTAGCTCCTGTTTTAGCGTTTAGCTCCTGTTTTAGCATTTAGCTCCTGTTTTAGCCTTTAGCTCTAGTTTAAGCCTTTGGCTCCTGTTGAAGCATTTAGCTCCTGTTTTAGTCTTTGGCTCATGTTTTAGCCTTTAGCCCCTGTTTAAGCATATAGCTATTTTTTTAGCCTTTAGCTCCTGTTTTAGCCAATAGCTACTTTTTTGGCCTTTAGCTCCTGTTTAAGCCTTTACCCCCTGTTTTAGCCTTTAGCCCCTGTTTTAGCTCTTGTTTTAGCCTTTGGCTCCTGTTTTAGCCTTTAGCCCCTTTTTTTTAGCCTTTAGCTCCTGTTTTAGCCTTTACCCCCTGTTTTAGCCTTTAGCTCCCGTTTTAGTCTTTAGCTCCAGTTTTAGCCTTTAGCTCCTGTTTTAGCCTTTAGCCCCCTTTTTTAGCCTTTAGCTCCTGTTTTAGCCTTTAGCCCCCTTTTTTAGCTTTTTTATCCTGTTTTAGCCTTTAGCTCATGCTTTAGCCTGTAGCTTGCGTTTCAGCCTTTGGTCCATGTTTTAGGGGATTATCATTTAGAAATGACATTTTGAAGCTCTTACAATCTCATTTTTAATGGTGAATTATGACCAGTCAAATTTCTTGTTGTCAGATTTTTTCAAGATCTCTAAGAAAGTCCTCACAGGAACTTTAAAATCCTGTAATGGAATATCACAAAGTGGTGCAGCATAATAAATGTAGTGTTAAATGATGAACTGTAGCGTCATAATGACTGTAACATAACTTATTATTCATTGTAAAAAAGCGACGTAGTTACAGACAATCAGGGATGAGTAAATCATCTCCAAACATTTTGTTTGTTGCACCTATTGTAACTAAAATACAACCAGAAACTATAAAAGAGCATCTTAAATCCCTGACATGAGATAATAAAAATAATATTTAAGTGTTTTTACTAATCTACAGATGGAATGAAACAGTAAATAATCTCTGATGTTCCTCAGACTGGGTTAAAGTGAGTGTGAAGCTGCTGCTGTTTTTATTTTTTTCCTCTGATTGACAACAAATGCATTTTCCAGCATGCACAGATCAATAATCAGCAGCAGTTGTTGTTGTTTTTTTATAATAAACCGTAGAATAATGAAGTCCAAACAGCGGAGAGCTTCAGCGCGGAAACACTTTCCTGCATTAAAAACACCTCCAAGCTTCAGCTGCAGCAAATAAAGCTGAAAAAGAGAATATAAGTCCCCGCTGAATACACGTCTATAGAGATGAATTATAATAGTCAGCCTGCCGTGACCTTAACACCACGGCCGGGACACACACACACACTCACACACACACACACACACAGTTATCGGCCTCCTGTCAGAGCGGCCGTCCATTCGTCTTTTCTTCCCGTCGTCGGCTGAATTAATTAAGCAGAAATGTAAACGTTTTAATTGAATGTCAAAGCAGGACCTTAACAACATGCTCCTATGTAAATGAAAGTGACACCACTTAAAACCCTTATATTTATACATACACACACACACACACACACCAAGGTTACAGGGGAGCTGGGCAGGTACATATAGGTGTGTGTGTGTGTGTGTGTGTGTGTGTGTGTATGTGTGTGTGTGTGTGTGTGTGTGTGTGTGTTAATGAACAGGGGACCCACAAAGATTTTAATTGAATTACCGTCAGGTGTGTGCTAACTAACCCTCATGGATTTAACATGGCCTCAATTATCCCTGAGTGGAAATGAACCCTTTAAACCTTTAATTTTCCCTTAAAGGGGCATTCCGCTTTTTATACGCGCCACATATTTCTACAAACAAGTCGTCAAAATAAATATTACAGGAGCTTTACCTCGTGTACACATGGGAGTTGTTAGTCGACAAAAGCAATAATTTTATTAAAGCTGCTTGTTGCTTCTCTGTAACATAGTTTAAAAAAGGAAAACACTCATTTCGCTTTAAAAAAATGTTTGATAGAAGTCTTCTGAATCTGATGTTTGCATGTTGACTGTATCAATTCATATGTTTGAAGAATTGTAAGTTTTCAGCAAACTTTAAAGTGAAGAGCCTAAACTAACCCAGCGTGCTGAAACCGAGGGTACCAAGCCCAGAATACTGTACCACAGCCAGAGCACCAAAAACCAATTTATCAATCCCAGGTAACCATTTCCAGCATACCCAACCCAGTATTCCAAAACCAGTGTACCCAACCCAGTATTCCAAAACAAGTGTACCCAACCCAGTGTTCCAAAACAAGTGTACCCAACCCAGTGTTCCAAAACCAGTGTACCCAACCCAGTGTTCCAAAACAAGTGTACCCAACCCAGTGTTCCAAAACAAGTGTACCCAACCCAGTGTTCCAAAACAAGTGTACCCAACCCAGTGTTCCAAAACCAGTGTACCCAACCCAGTGTTCCAAAACCAGTGTACCCAACCCAGCGTGCCAAAACCAGCGTATCAAAACCAGTGTACCAAAACCAACTAACCCAACCAAGCTTACCCATCCTAGTGTTCTAAAACCAACGTACCCAACCCAGCATACCAAACCAGGCAAATGTAGCCCAGCAGATCTAACTCAGGGTACCTCACCCAGCGTACCCAACCCTATGAACGAACCCAGTTTACCAATCCAAGTTTACCAATCCCAGTTTACTGAGTCCAGAGCAGGGAGCCCAGCATAGAGTAGTAAGAGACACTCAAAATGTTTCGCCTGTCTAGTTTTTTACTAAGATTACTTATTTTTTGAGTATGATTTTTTTTTGTTTTTGAAAGTTGTCTCTCAGTCTTTTTAGTGTAATATTATTTTTTAAATACAACCCTGATTTTAAAAGCTGCTTTAATACAAGCATGATCTGTTTTTGGATCTAGTGCCAGTGTTTATTCTAGTTATCACTGATTCATTAACCGTAGATTTATACAGTAAATGTGACACGGCTGATCCTGAATCTGTTTTTATTGTTTTGAATCGTTTGTTGTTCACTCCCCTTGTGTTAAATCTGAGCGTGAACGTTTGCTCTGCAGCTCTCCGCTCTCACATGCAGGAATTCAGCGCTTTGCTAAATGAACTCTTGTTAATATTGTGTTTTTTCTTTTCCTGCAGCCGTCTAAATAATTAGCTTTTGTTGTAGAAAATGATGAATTTGGGCAGTTAATTTATTGATCGTCGGGCTCCTGCGATGTGCTTTGCTCTAGAAAGTCATTAATCAATGGATGAAAACACCTAATTCTCCTCCTGCTCGGCCTTTTCCCTTTTTTTTTTCTGCTCCGTTTGTTTTCTGCCTGAAATAAAAGACGATCGCCAACAACGATACGGAGGGAAAACTGTAATTATAGACTGAAGATGATAATGATGATAAAGGGGACGAATAATAGTTAATGCACATTCACAGCAGCCAAACCCATACGTTAAAAACATTTTACATATCAACATTTTACAGCATCAGATTCAAACAAGAAAGACATGATTATTCTGAATCTGAAATACACAAATGACATTTAGAAAATAAAATATTTTTAAACCATGGATACTTACTTGTCGCCATGATGCTGCTCGTTTCTGCACATGGAAGTCTCGTTTTAATAACCTTTATAATGTCCACAGTCAAAGGCTCAGTAATTATTTCATTATTCTAAGCAAGATAAAACAGCAAAGCAATGTTTTCTAATTAATATAATGTTTGTATAGTAACATAGTTAGCATTATTTATTACTAAAATAACACTAACATGTCATAAAATGAACATCTGGGCGTGAAAAGTACCTTATAAACAGAAACTATGCTTGAGAAATATTTGTCTAACCTGGTTTTAACTTTAAGATGTTATAACATGATTATTCTGATTCTGAAATACACCAACGGCATTTAGCATATAAAATTTACTGCTGCTTTTTTGGACAAAAAATATATTTAACCAATGGATACATAATTGTCGCCATGACGCAGCTCATTTCTACACATGGAAGAATTGTTTTAATAACCTTTTTTATGTCCACAGTGAAAGGCTCAGTAATTACTTAGTATTTTATGTTAGAAAAAACAGGAAAGCAACATCTTTTGACTAATTTAATGTTCAAAGAGTAACACAGCTAACGTTATTCGGCGCTAAAACATCGATAACCTGTCAGAAAATGAACATTTGGATGTGAATGGACAGAAAAAGTACCTTTAAAACAGAAACTGTGTTTGAGAAATATTAATTTAACCCATGTTTGAATTTTAAAATTCAATGTCCCATCTGTTAACATGGAAGAGTTTGACGTTATGACCTGGTTCTAACACCAGGGGGAGCTCTAGATGTTTCTGCTTCACTTAAAGGAAGCTGTTATGTCATGTATCATTTTTTAAAATAGTCCAAATTGTGATTTAAGTTAAATAATTCTTTAATAATGTGGTATAAAATGTTTTGAACACATTTACAGGGACTTTGTTCATCAGTTTCTAAAAGACACATTTTACGCTGGCGATAAAAAACGATGTAAGACAAAGATAAATCTCTTTGCCTTTTAAGAACCTCACTTGATTACCTGCTACAGGAGCTGAGGTTTGAACCCTGTGAGTCCTGACGCGCTGCCGTTGACCCCGAACTTGTGTTTCAGCCAATCAGACGGCCTGTTGTTGCTCCACATTCCTGCGCGCTGAAAAAGTTGCTTTAAGCCGACACCAGTTCATTTTCAGACGCTTATGTTTGCGTTTTTGTTCGTTATCAATCCACCAGAGGTCCCGAGGATGACAAATGGGGCCTGTCAGGGCGACGCCAGTCATAACAACACACACACACACACACACACACACACACACACACACACACACACACACACACACACACACACACACACAAGGTAACGTTTTCAGGCACTGAGCTGATGTTCTTATCCACAGCAACTTACAATGACTGATATACACACCATGTACTGTGTGCTTTACGTGTGTGTGTGTGTGTGTGTGTGTGTGTGTGTGTGTGTGCAGCAGACGGGTGGGAAAGCTCGGGGTCATGGATAACAAGTCAGACCCAGAAAACACAATGAGCTTGGCTGTAATCTGTCTTATCCAGTGTGTGTGTGTGTGTGTGTGTGTGTGAGACTTCACTACCGACTATTTCTTCGACTCTATCAAACTGTAGTCCAGCTGGTGGTTGTCCTCGTCTTTGTTATTTTGTACAACAGTAGTAGTGGACTCCAGTATTAGTTTTTTTTATTTTTTGTTTGTCTGAACTGAGACATCACCTTCAGTGGCGTACCCGAATTTTTGACAAAACTTTTCTGAACCTGAGCCTATTTAAGGTGGACTGACAGGAAACTAGAGTTCAAAGATATGGACAAAATTTCATTTCTCGATATTTATGGCAGATATCTAGATATGGATACGATACAATATGACTCTGGATTTAGAGAAAATTGAGCATTTTTCAGAAAAATAAAAGCATCATAATATAACAGGATGTGTAAAGTGGGGTAAATTGATTAGAGCTCACTGTCAGTCATCAACATTAACAGAAAGTCACCAATATTTCTGTGACTGTCTGAGCTTTACATGCAAGGGGGAGCTGGGAAAATCTACATCATTTATATCTGTGATAATGGGATATTAATATCTTGAATTTTCATATCCCGATACGATAACGATACTTCTTTCAGCCCTAGTGGAAACCTGGCTGATGATTCCTAATCTGACATTCTTTTTGGAAATCTTGGACACTGAGTCCTCCACTCACTTTAACAAACAGTGAACGTTCAGTAACAGGTGTTATGAGACAGTTGGAGACATTTCTCAGGAGGTTGTTGATGATTTTTTGACTCAGAAAGATCACGTATCATCTAGAACAGTGATTCCCAACCTGTGGGTCGTGGCCCCCTGGTGGGCCGTGGAAATATTGCAAGCGGGCCGCCAAATCATTTCCAAAAAAGTATTTTATTGGAGTGTAATTATATAAAGATACAAGGTACAAATAGAAAAATTAAGATACAAATACAAATAATAACATTTAAAATGTTAAACTTGGTTAGGTTTTGAGGAAATTAAAACAGTTCAGATTTTAATATATTAAAAAAAATTCTCCTAAGAAGGCATCTATAGGTAGCATGACCTGAAAAATAACAACAACCTGAAATGTAATAAAAAAAAATTGTAATAAATACCAAATTTGCAAAAAATGTCAAAACTGTAACCGAAATGCTGAACCCAAACATGAACGAAACAGATTAAAATAATAACTGCACCAGAATGTAACAAGTTGTCATATTTTGGGCAAAAAGTTATTACGTTTTGGCTTAATGTGTTACATTATTTACCAGATATCACATTTTGGGTTTTATTACATTTTTTCATTACGTTTTGGGTCATTGTTACGAATGGGGCTCTAAAGAAAAACATATATAGCAGCCGAAGTTTTGGGTTGGAGGTGGGCCTTAAACATTTTTGAGCTTTAAAAGTGGGCCCTGAATTGGAAAAGGTTGGGAACCACTGATCTAGAAGTCACCAGTGGACATGAGAGCCTGCTGTACATGGATGAATCACACGGGTGGCACAAGCTGTCTATGCTGGTGGTTCATGCCGGCGTTGACTGGCCCTCGTGCTTCATGTAAATAATGTAATTAAGCTGATATTACGCAAAACTTCATTTAAAACATCAAAAGATGAAATAATTCACACAAGGTTTAGTTTTGCTCTATACCTGACCAAGTTAAGTTCACTTTACTTGGATTTTATTTTTCATAAAAAAGGGGTTTAGACTAAAAGTAACTAAATGAATTATGCAAAAAGTTGCCTTCATTTTCTTTAGTAGATGTACCAGAAATCTCTTATTAGTGTTAACTGGATCAGTATATAAAGATCTAAAATTCCTCCAAATCTGTTTTACGTTACTTCGGCCACAAAGTCACTTTTCAAGGCTATTGGTTTGTTTTTTCTTAAGTGAACTAATTGTGTTTTACAGTGTAGCCTGCGGTGCGCTGCTCTCTGAACATTTGTTTTCTGTGTCAATAAAGATGATTTAAATTGAATTGAGCTGAATCTGGAGCAAGGAAGAGGAAAAAAAAAACAGAAAGAGGAGAGTTTGGAGGAAAAAGGAGAAAGAAAAGTGTGTGAATCAGAGAGGGAGAGAGAGACCACTGGAGATAAGAGAGAGAGAGAGAGGGGAGGGGAGAGGGTGAGAGGGTGAGAGAGAGAGAGAGAGAGAGAGAGAGAGAGAGAGAGGGAGTCTTGCGCAGCGGCCGCTCCGCTAGTTTTGGCTCCGCGGACGCGCAGGACGCAGCGAAGTGTCCCGGCTCCGCTCGATGGTTCAGCGCAGCCCGGAGGAGGGACCAACCTTCCACCGCTGCCCGGAGATCAGCACCGAGGAGCCGCTTTTCACCCTCTGACAGCAGTAAGCCTCCTCTCAACTCCCACTTCACTGAAAACAAAACACAACAACAAACATCCAGAGGAAACTCCGGAGCGACTCCGCGTCACCACCCGACAACCGCTGCCTCTGTCCGGCTACAGGACAGCGCGCCGGACCGCTGTGGATATAACCGGACCCTGCATCTCTGCAACACGAATCAACAAACTTTTTTCTCGTGAATGTGAAGAGTTTGTGAGTTTTTTTCCTTCGGTTGTTTGTTTTATTTCTCGTGCGCGTTTTTCGTGCGTAAAGTCTCTGTAACGAAAGAGACCACCGGAGCGGAGCAGGTCACCCCGGCTCAAGTCCGTTTAACAAACACTGAGAGTTCATCTGCTGTAGAGTTTGGACTCATTTAAAAACATAAAAGAGGTTTCTAAACACCTTTTTTCATCTTTAAATGTTTCATCATTTTTGCGCTTTTCCTCATTTTTGGTCTAAAAGTTTCTGAAGAAGATTCGTAAAGAGTCTAAAAAGCTCCATGATGCGCAACTTTGCCTGAGATTATGTCAGGTTTTCTGCATTTGAAAGGATTTTTGCGCCTTGTTTTATACATTTCTTGCATTAGTTTAAAGTATTTTAAATGGGTTAATTAGTGTAAAGCTGAAAGGGAAACATGGAGTGCACCTTTTTAAACAAATAACGCGTCAAATTAATCTAAAAAAATATTTATTTTAAACACAAAACACTTCAAAGTTCATGTTTTGAGAGACATGAGTAAAAACAGAACAGATTTGAGGAGCTCTTGAATTCAATTTAAAACATACATTTGTGCAAATGGATTTAAAGTTTATTGGCAGGAGAGGAAAAATAATCACAGACATGTCTCATTAATTTCACCAAAGATTAAGAACTTCAATCCACTCAGATGCTTGTTGTTAAAATCTGTTTCATGAATTATTTCAGTTTTTTTGTCTTTACTTCAAACAGAATTTTAAGATTTAAATCCAGGAGTTTAAACCTGATGAGACTTGAGGATGTGCAGGATGATTTTTGGTGTAAGTTTCACACTTTTAGAGGATTATAAGGAAAAAAAAAACAAAGATGCTTGTTTTGTTTTGTTTCATCACAACAAGTGAACGCAAGAAAATAGAAGAAGTGCGAGCGTCTGTGTTCGAGCGAGTTTCTCACACCTGGAAACAGGTTTGAGTTTTGAGAAGTGATTTAACATCTGTGTTTGGTTTTCCTCCCTCAAACTGACTGATTTGACCCTCTGTGTTTGCCGTACATGTCTAACATCCCACCCTGACCTCCTCTCTGCTCCTGTGTGTGTGTGTTTTGATGCTGATTGACACCACCTCCTCCTCCTCCTCCTCCACCTCAGGCGCAGCGTCGGCGGCCATGCTGAAGCCGGGCGACCCCAGCGGCTCCGCCTTCCTGAAGGTCGACCCCTCGTACCTGCAGCACTGGCAGCAGCTCTTCCCTCAGGCGCAGCTCAAGCCTCCTCTCGCCCCGCCGCCGCCGCCACCTCCACCTCCTCCACCTGAGCGCCTCTCCATCCCTGTGGACAGCCTCCGCCAGTCCCGTCTGCACAGCCACCTCCTGGCCTCCTCGCACTGCACCTCCTCTTCTTCTTCTTCTTCTTCATCGTCGTCTTCTTCGGCTCTCACTCCGTCCTCCTCCATCTCCATCTCCACCGCCGCCGCCGCCGCAGGGATCTCCCAGCTCCCCGTCCCTCAGCAGATCGCGCTCTTCGGGCAGGCCTTGGCCCCCGTGTGTGGCGGGCCCGGAGGACCAGGAGGAGGCCCAGGAGGAGGTGACCTGATCGTGGTGGTTCCTCCGGAGAATCAGCAGCAGGTTCACAGCAACCAGGCGGCAGCGGCTGCAGCAGCAGCAGCGGCGGCGGCGGCAGCAGGGCTCCTCCACCAGGCCAAAGATCAAAGCTGTGGGGGGGTCGGGGTGGTGTCGTCCAGCGTGAAGAGCAGCGGGGGAGGAGGAGGAGGAGGAGGGGGTGAGGAGGGAGGGAAAGGAGCGAGGTTCAAGCTGACGTCTGAGGAGCTGGACTACTACCTGTACGGACAACAGAGGATGGAGATCATCCCGCTGAGCAACCACACGGGAGAGACCAACAACCGTACGTACACACACACACACACACTCGAAAAAAACACACACACTCGAAAAAAACACACACACTCGAAAAAAACACACACACTCGAAAAAAACACTCCTCTAGTCACATCACATTTATGGGTTTTATTTGCACTTCACGCTCTTATTTTGAAATCCAGACAGATGGAGAACTCTTCAGCCAACAGTAAAAAAATTTGCTTTTGTGTCTTTGAGGAGACAAACCTGCAGCTGACGATGCTCCGTGTCATTTTATTATACATTTCTAAAATCCTCTAACACACCTTTAAAACCTGCAAAAACAAAAATAAGTTTCTGTAGATTTTCTTGAAGCTTTATAGGTTTTGTTTACCGCCACGAATTTGACATTTAATTTATTCACCTGCTTGTAAACTTGGTGTGAAGCGACTTTATTGTGATTTATCCAAGTGTAGTAAATCTATCTTAATTTTTACCGTTTTCATCACCAGATACGTCGTCATTATTTGCAAATTATGTCCAAAATATTTAAGAAAAAGTCAAACCATGACTGCTCATTTGCTACAATTACAAAAAATGTCTTCAGGGACCACACCTTTTAATTTTAGAACATATTGTTATTGTTTTATTGAGATCAAACTCTCATTTTTAGATTTAATTAAAGCTAATTCAACTTTAATCTTTACTTAACAGTCAAATAAAGCGCAAATGTAAGCAAAACAGGGAGCGGAAACATAAATTAGTATTTAAAGATTTAATAATAAAACATTTTAAATCAATAACTTAATGGGATTAAAGTAAATACCAGCTGTAGAAAAACAAATTGAGCCAGGTCTTTAACTTCTTCTTAAAAAAAACAAAGGCGTTACTTCAGTGCAGGTAAACATAAAGTCGCTGAATAAAAATATGCAAACATAAAGGGATTTAATCCAAATAATTTTCTTAGGTTTAAAACAATTTAGTGAAATTTACAGCAGGTTTAATGAATAATTGAAGATGTATTTGTGATAATGTTTGGACCGTGAAGGTGTGAGCGGGTGCAGTCGGTTTGAAGCTGCTGGTTTTGCACTGAGGGGGGTCAGGGTGTGGGGGGTCAGAGGTCAAAGGTCAGCAGCCTGGCGGTGGATGAGACTGTGAAAGAGCAGCAGGACTTCAGTCAGAGTTAATATTCACCAAACACCATCCGCTGTTTAATGGAAATAAAGGGTTTACACCAGTCTGCGCTCACACACACACACACACACACACACACACAATCAAATTAACGATTAATTATTCAGCTGATTTAGTCGATTTTAGAAACACTTATCAGAAGAGTTTTAACAGGACTACTTTTTTTTCTTTTTCCCTAAAATATGATTTTAACAAAGCCAAATATAAAAAAAAATTAAAATAAAAATTAATTAAAAAGAAAATTAAACCCTGTGTTTCTGTGATCTGTGGCGCGAGTCTCCCCATGTGCGCGTGCGTGGACAGATATTGACAAGACGCTGTCATGCGTTACACACACACACACACACACACTCACTCTCTGACACACACACTCTCACACACACAGTTTACCTGAGAAAATCTCCTTTTACTGCTTTGTTTTTCGTGTTTTCTTCATAAACGGTTAATAACTCCGTGCACGAGCGCAGAGGTTCCCGCTGTTCGGTGCAGCGGCGCGAAAATCTCTCCCCTCAAACCGAGCGCGAGCCTCTCTGCTTCCCGCTGCGCACGCGGACGTCAGTTTGGACCGTTGAGGATTTTGAATTTTAACGTATGTACATCACAGAAAATACAACTTTTAACACTTAGAATCACTTTATTTGTGTTATTTGACGATTTATTTACGTTGACATCACTCTTTTGGCAGCCACTTGTGTGTTTTTTTTCTTCGACAACGAAACAAACGTGTGTAACTTAAGAGACACAGCTGAACGACTTTAAGGTAATTGATTTTTCCTCCTTGAGGTTTCATGTTTTATTCGACGCCTTTAACCGTTAATGGTCTTTTATTTGTAATTTAATAACTTGGCACACTTCAAGAGATAAAAACAGCGTCCTCTTTTTGTAAGTATTTCAATTGTGGATGACCAGTTCACTGTTTTAACCACATATGTCGATGTTACATCTATATATTTTTTTAAACTTTGACCTGTCAGGTACATTAAGAAACACTTCTCACATCATTTTTTAGTGATATCACAACCTTACACTTGATTCAGTGACAAAAAAGCGTAATTTTAAACAGTAACGCTTAAAATTAAAACTAAAACTTCCTGTAAAAAGACTAAGTATGGTTTTTCTACTTGTTAATTATCTCAAATAAAACAGGAGACATAAAAAATACAAAGCAGGAGGTCAAAATGGTTACTTTACATTAATTTAATTATGCTTTTTAAAAGTCTTTTCTATGATGGTTTAACTTCGACTTTATTTAAATATTACTCTATTTTCTATTGAAGCAGTCAGTGTTTTCGGTTCATCCTGCTCTTTTCTTGCCCTTTAAATTGATTATTATCGATGTATTGTTTTCTGATAATATATCTCTGACAAGGCCACCTTTAAGGTGACTGTTTTGATATTAACAGGTGAAGTAGATTCTGAAAATTCATTTTCCGTTTTGTTGTTTTAAGTTTGTTTATGTTGTGATGAGCTTCGTGTGATGGGAGGTCGCCGGTTGTAATGGTGTCGTAACTTTATCTTAAAGTGAACGTCGCTTTTTGGTTTTGGGTCGTGTGTGTGTGTATAAGGGATGTGTGTGACACACACACACACACACACACACACATAAGGCGCCACTATTTTGCCTGGTAGTCGTCATTAGACGCAGCTATGCGCGGCCGTCCCGGCTACTCCCTACCTCCCTGTTCGTCCTTAATTAACGGCATATATCAAAACACAAACACCCCTCTCTCTCTCTCTCTCTCTCTCTCTCTCTCTCTCTCTCTCTCTGAGAGAGAGAGAGAGAGAGAGAAGGGGGGGATCGATCTAGCGGCCACCGGCCCGCTATTTATCATCCCAACACGCCGTATTGAGGTCTCTGGGGTGTGTAAGTGTGTGTGTAAGTGTGTGTGAGTGGGTGGATGGGTGTAGATAAAGCAGTCACACACACACTTACACATATACACACACACACACACACACACACACACACACACACACACACACACACACATATCAGCGTCTGACCTCGATAATAAATGACACCAATAATAATAAAACAATAACAAGTTAAGAGTAATAATCACAGTAATTATATGTTTTAAGTTTTTTAATCTCTTTAAGATTATCAGTTTCATTTTCTCTTTTCATTCTTTTAAGATAAAACAATTTAAATTTTTTGAAACAAAAATAACAGAAAAACCATGATACGATTAAGGTGAGAACTGTGGCTTCACACTGCATTTTTCTATAATAGTACAACATGGGACATTGTTGCATAGTGTAATATATTTTTACATCATTATATAATACTGTCACATTTATGACTTTATTTTCCCAAACTAATGGCTTCATTCTTGTAAATTAAGTACTTAATTATTTTAAATTCTCTTGTATATTAATAACGATTCAAGGATTCAAGGAGTTTTATTGTCATTCAACCCATGTAAAACATGGATGGGACACAATTAGGTTACCCTGGTCCGGGAGCAAGCTCAATCATAGAAATGAGAATAATAAATATATACAAATATACAATAAAAAAGAGAATAAAAGAAGAACACAATCAACTAGCCTTTTTAACAAATAGACAGAATAAAATAATTAACTGTGCAAAAATTGCAGTGTTCATTCATGTAAATTAACGACTTTATTCTTTATTCTTGTTATTATTTATTATTTATTCTTGTAAATCTTCGTATAAATTAATGACTTTATTCTCATACTTGACCCAAATTTTTTTTATTCTTTTTTTTTTTTTAAATCAAGTGTTTGTCCTCTGGGAAATATTTTGTACTGTGACTCAAAAAAGCATAAACCATGATAGGATTAAGGTGAGAACATACAGGTAGCGTCACATTATATTATAACATTGTTTTATGATCGTTCAAATGGGGGTTGTTATTGCATAATGGAATAAAATTTCACTTTATTGTGTAATAATGCAGCATTATGTAACACTCTGCCACCTTTTGTAACAAAAACTTTAAACAAAATATATAATAAACTTGTCAAATGTTGTCATAACTTCATACATATTGCATCATAATGCACTAAATTCTTACATTTTCTTGACTTTAATAACTGATGCATTATGTTTGAACTTATTACATAATACAGCAAAGTTTGGTACACATAGTTTTTAAGAAATTTATACCAAAATGTGTCAGATTATTACAAAATGAGGCATTATTACATAAGATAGTTAAGATTTATCATATAATGTGAGGCTTTTGCATCATTTTGACCCTTGTGGGACACCGTAGTAATGCTTCTGCAGTGTCCTCCAGCTTCCTGCTGTTACTCAGATAAAAATAACGACCTTACGTCACTTTTTATTGTTAAATTTCACTTGTAGTAAAGTGTCAGTCTCTGTCTCCTCTCTGTAAAATCTTTTACCTGAAGTTAATAAGGAAGAAAACCTGCAGAAAATCCCTGAAACAGTGACTAAAATCAGAAACTGAAGACATCACTTCTTATCAGAGACGTAGAAAGGTCAATGAGGTGACGTCCCCTTTTTTTGTGTCTGAGTGCAATATTTCCTTCCATCATGAATTGAGTATTTCATCACATGTATTTCTTTATTCTATGAAACCTGTGTTATTTGAACACATCTTTAAACTATTAAAATATAACATGTTTTTTTGTGTTTTGGTTCCTCAAACCCCCAAAATGTCAGGTGGTGCAACCGTCCTGACAAGTATCCACAGTAATTAAACTCTAAAAATTGAATGTCAGTTATTGTAAATGGAAATTAAAAATACAGTGGCATTATTTTANAAAGAAATGAAACACACAAAATGAAAATGTATGAGTCACTACAGACACTTGAGAGATACTTGCCAATAATTTCACACAGAAAAAATAACAGGAACATATAAATATATTTTCATATATTTGGTTGCACCACCTGACATTTTTGGGTGCTCAAATTAAAAATACTAAAAAATAATGAACCTAAAAACTTTGAAATGTTGGTCAACTACTGAAATCTGTTAGAAAACTTAATTCTTCTCTCAGAAATATAAGAATTTTTTTCCAAAAATACGTTTTTAGACCCTCTTTTTGTCATTGACCCATAAAGACGTTAGAAACAGATAAAAATGAAGCCTCTTAGACTCTTAATAAACTCTATATTTGTTTTGCATCGAAATTAACGCACAGTTTTAAATTTTCTTCCCACAAAAGTTAAACCTCAGACTTTAATCAGGTCATGATTTTTTTTTTTCTCCACTCGCCGTCCGACCCTGACCTGAAAAAGTGTTTTGTTTATTTCCCTTTTTAAACCGTGCACTTTTTCCCATTTACTCGAGCGTGAACCTGTGTTTCATTAAGCGCTTTATAAATGACCGTAATGCGGTTTAATTTTCTTCTATCCATCACGGTGTAAAAGTAGCCGTCACTCTCTCAAACGGCAGATATTTAATTTTGGGAAAGAGTAAAAAAAAAACAACATTAACATCCTGTTCCTGGCCCCCGAGCGTCTCTGTGGGAGTTTTGTGTTCAGATAATAATCTCTCATTATGTTGCTACAGTCAATTAACATCCATTACTGTCAGACTGCATCTCTGGGTAAATGTTGACACTCGCTAATTCCCAGCAAAACGCTCAACGCCACATTTAACCTGGAAAAACACGGCGGCGAGGGCTTTTCAGGAGACGAGAGGCTGAAAATCACATCACGCTCTCTTCAGCTTTTCCTTTTTCTGCCTCCGTTTGAGTTTTTCACTCTTTCAGGAGATTATTTTACACCAACAGAGACGAAAGAGAAACAGTCGTTTCATTCACGGTTTAATGGATCAAACAGCTGCAGATTCAACAAAAAGATCCGAACACTGCAAAAACTGAAATCTAAGCAAGTCATTCTGTCTTAATTTTAGTCAAATGTGTCTTACTATTCTTGATTTGAGCCACATTTACTCGACAAGGTCATAAAAATGTCTCATTTCAAGTTTTTTAAAGACAAAAACGAGGTGTAAATTGCTTGTAACAACAACAAATTCTTGTTTTAAGACATCTTTCTAATTTCAAGAAACTTCCCGGGCGAATTAGTCTTACGTTTAAAGTGAATAAATTTATGGGTTTTAAATGTTTAAATAGATTTTTAAACAGCTTTGTCATGTTTTAATGATTGTTTTTAACAAGTATTACTGAAAATAATAGAAAAAAACAGGAATTATTGTTTTAATTTTGAAGGGCAAACTTGACATGTAAGAAATCAGACAGTAAAAAGTAAAATATATATTGATGATTTAAAGGTTTGTTTTTTTCAATAGGTCTTCACAGATTTCTCAGACACGTTTAAAGTGAATAATTTTATGGGTTTTAAATGTTCAAATAGTGTTTTAAACAGCTTTGTCATGTTTTAATGATTATTTTTAACAAGTATTACTGAAAATAATAGAAAGAAACAGGAATTCTAGTTTTAATTTTGAAGGGCAAACTTGACATGTAAGAAATCAGACAGCAAAAAGTAAAATATATATTAATGATTTAAAGGTTTGTTTTTTTCAATAGGTCTTCACAGATTTCTCAGACACGTTTAAAGTGAATAATTTTATGGGTTTTAAATGTTTAAATAGTTTTTTAAACAGCTTTGTCATGTTTTAATTTTTTTTTTTAACAAGTTTTACTGAAAATAATAGAAAAAAACAAGAATTATTGTTTTAATTTTGAAGGGCAAACTTGACATGTAAGAAATCAGATGGTAAAAAGTAAAATATATATTGATGATTTAAAGGTTTGTTTTTTTCAATAGGTCTTCACAGATTTCTCAGACACGTTTAAAGTTAATAATTTTATGGGTATTCAATGTGTAAATAGTTTTTTAAACAGCTTTGTCATGTTTTAATGATTGTTTTTAACAAGTATTACTGAAAATAATAGAAAAAAACAGGAATTCTTAATAAGAGTCACCTCTACACGATCAGTCCAGAAAAATGTTCAAGTTAAAAAATTACGTCTGAATTGCTTGTAATGAGGAAAAAAAGAAAAGAGTTTCCTGTACTAAGACATTATTCTAAATTCAAGAAACTTAACTTGGGAGATTTCTTTTACTCATTACATTCAATTCAGTCGTCATTTTTGTCTGTAAATTACTCAAAATAAGACATTTTTCTGTACTTGTCGGCTGAATGTGGATCATGTCATGATTAAAAAGACCATTTTTGTTAAAAATAAGAAATAAACCCTTTGTTTAGGATGTGGATTTGACCTAATTTAGTTTGAGTCATGTGACTTTAGAGCAAAACATTAATGATTTAAAGGTTTGTTTTTTTCAATAGGTCTTCACAGATTTCTAAGACACGTTTAAAGTGAATAATTTTGTGGGTTTTAAATGTTTAAATAGTTTTTTAAACAGCTTTGTCATGTTTTAATGATTGTTTTTAACAAGTATTACTGAAAATAATAGAAAAAAACAGGAATTCTAGTTTTAATTTTGAAGGGCAAACTTGACATGTAAGAAATCACCAAAACTGAAAATTCAAATTCACAATTTGCATTTTTTTGCTAAATGAATGATGGAGGTTGTTAAGTTTCTGAGGTAAATGAAAATTAGTCATTTCTTGAAATGGATGCTCCATGGATGTGAAATGTTCCCTTAATTATAGAATCACTCATGTAAATAAAGTCACTTTATTGCTTAAATAATTAACATGTATCATTATATAAAGGGTGTTTGTGTTGAGGAGAGTGATGTAAAAGTGGATTTAAAGTCTTTACACTGCAAAAACTGAAATCTAAGCAAGTCATTCTGTCTTAATTTTAGTAAATTTTTTCTTACTATTCTTGACTTGAGCCACATTTACTAGACAAGATCATAAAAATGTCTCATTTCAAGTTTCTCAAAAATGTGACTTTTATAATAAAATTTTGATTTTCTTATCCAACAAGTTAAACTTTTTATCTAAAAATGTTGGCTTTTAATCACAAAATTTGAACTTTTTGTCTCAACTTTTTGACTTTTTTTCATAATTTGAACTTTTATCTCATTGTTTTGACTTTTTCATAAAATTTGGACTTTATTCTCATACAGTTTCGTTTCTTTTTCTAAAAATGTCGGCTTTACTTCCTAAAATTTGACTTTTTGTCCCAAAAATGTGACTTTTTTCTCATGATTAAACCTTTTAATCTCAAAAATTTGACTTTTATTGTAAAATTTTGATTTTCTTATGCTACGGTTTAAACTTTTACCAAAAATGTTGGCTTTAATCACAAAATTCAAACTTTTTGTCTCAGATTTTTTGACATTTTTATCATAATTTAAACTTTTTATCTCATTGTTTTGACTTCTTTAATAAAATCCGGACTTTATTCTCATACAGTTTCGTTTCTTTTCTAAAGATGTCAGTTTCAATTCCGAAAGTTTTGACTTTTTATCCCAAAAATGTGACTTTTTTCTATAATTTAACCTTTTAATCTCAAAAACTTGATTTTTATTGTAAAATTTTGATTTTCTTATCCTACAAGTTAAACTTTTTATCTAAAAATGTTGGCATTTAATCACAAAATTTGAACTTTTTGTCTCAACTTTTTGACTTTTTTTCATAATTTGAACTTTTATCTCATTGATTTGACTTTATCATAAAATACTTGCTTAGATTTCAGTTTTTGCAGTGTAAAGACTTTAAATCCACGTTTACATCACTCTCCTCAACACAAACACCCTTTATATAATGATAAATGTTAATTATTTAAACAATAAAGTGACTTTATTTACATGAGTGATTCTATAATTAAGGGAACATTTCACATCCATGGAGCATCGATTTCAAGAAATGACCAATTTTCATTTACCACAGAAACTTAACAACCTCCATCATTCATTTAGCAAAAAAAATGCAAATTGTGAATTTGAATTTTCAGTTTTGGTGATTTCTTACATGTCAAGTTTGCCCTTCAAAATTAAAACTAGAATTCCTGTTTTTTTCTATAATTTTCAGCAATACTTGTTAAAAACAATCATTAAAACATGACAAAGCTGTTTAAAAAACTATTTAAACATTTAAAACCCATAAAATTATTCACTTTAAACGTGTCTGAGAAATCAGTGAAGACCTATTGAAAAAACAAACCTTTAAATCATCAATATATATTTTACTTTTTACCGTCTGATTTCTTACATGTCAAGTTTGCCCTTCAAAATTAAAACTAGAATTCCTGTTTCTTTCTATTACTTTCAGTAATACTTGTTAAAAAAAAAATTAAATCATGACAAAGCTGTTTAAAAAACTATTTAACCCACAAAATTATTCACTTTAAAAGTGTCTTAGAAATCTGTGAAGACCTATTGAAAAAACAAACCTTTAAATCATTAATGTTTTGCTCTAAAGTCACATGACTCAAACTAAATGTGGTCACATCCACATCTTAAACAAAGGGTTTATTTCTTATTTTTAACAAAAATGGTCTTTTTAATCTTGATTTGATCCACATTCAGCCGACAAGTACAGAAAAATGTCTTATTTTGAGTAATTTACAGACAAAAATGACGACTGAATTGAATGTAATGAGTAACAGAAATCTCCCAAGTTAAGTTTCTTGAATTTAGAATAATGTCTTTGTACAGGAAACGCTTTTCTTTTTTTCCTCATTACAAGCAATTCAGACGTAATTTTTTAACTTGAAAAAGACATTTTTCTGGACTGATCGTGTAGATGTGACTCTTATTAAGTCTAACAAGATTTTCTTTATATTGAAATAAATAAACACTCGCTCGGATTTCAAGTTTTGCAGCACAATGAGTCAT
Organism: Thalassoma bifasciatum; assembly: GCA_008086565.1. Lineage (NCBI taxonomy): Eukaryota > Metazoa > Chordata > Actinopteri > Labriformes > Labridae > Thalassoma > Thalassoma bifasciatum. Next base: position 75,827 of record RPOG01001649.1, on the reverse strand, counting down.
TTAGATCGAAACGGATTAAACAGAGGAACAAGGAACATTTTCATGAAACCAAAGGAAGTGATGATTCTCTCGACCAATCATTGGCCTGCAGTGTTTCTGACTCCGCCCTCTGGGATCAGTACGTGTTTGTAATTTGTGGATTTGTCACAGTTTAAGTTTAAGGAAACAGCTGTAACGAGACTGGAAACAGAGCTAAAGTCACAAACGAATGATGTCGTCAGTTTCAGGTTAATTTCCTTTTTTTTTTAATCATTTTTTATTTCGGAAAAGCAATTGTTTTACATTCTTGCAACATCGTTATATCAAGTTTGCTCTAAGTGGAACAAGTTTTCCTTCAATTAGATGTAGTTATGTTTGTACATGCATATATAAATCTACAAACCTAGATTCATGTAAATACCCTCATACATACACACACAACCCATCATACATCTGAGCGTTTATAGAGACCACTTTACAGCCCAGCTTTTCCACTTTTCTTTTTTTTCCTTATACAGAATAATATCTCTTATTCAAATATTAATTCTAACACTTTAACATGTGGAGCCTTCCATTGAGTTGCATTGTAAAGTCAAAGGGTAATAAGAGAGAGTGAACACAGGTATAGGAGAAACAAAATGATGTACAACAAAATACGGGGAAACAAGTACAATGAGACAAATCTAACATATTCTTGCCCTTTTAATTGAAAAGTTCAGCTAAAATCTGATCTTACGGTTTTAATGTACTCAGTCCATTTAGTCCGAATTTGAAAAAACACATTTTTTTTTATTCTAAGGGAGAATGATAGTTTTTCCATCTTGTATATTTCACCAATTTATTGTTCCACCTTTCAAGGGGGATATCTACGGTGGCCGGGAAGGGCAAAACAAAATTACAAATTGTAAAACACTCTTACAATGGTTAAGACAAATTTACATTTTAGAAAACAATTTTACATCCACTAAACAAAATTAAATTGCCATAACACATTTACAAGTCCTGAAACAAATTTACCTTTCAGAAAACAAATTAACAAGACGTGAAACACTTTTACAAACGCTGAAACAAATTTACAAGTGGCGAAACACTTTTACAAGCTCAAACATTAACCGGAAAGGGAATGTACCAACTCCCGGGATGAACCGGATGTGATAACGGGGAGCGGCAAATAGGCCAATAGTGTTTGTTTGAGGTCATCCAAATTGTGAAAGACCGACCACACGAAAAACAAAACCGCGTTAAGCGCATAATATGTTGTCCACAAAACGGACAAAACTTTACCTGGACGCCGTCCATCTTGGGTGACTGCCGCTCCCCGTTATCACATCCGGTTCATCCCGGGAGTTGGTACATTCCCTTTCCGGTTAATGCTTGAGCTTGTAAAAGTGTTTCGCCACTTGTAAATTTGTTTCAGCGTTTGTAAAAGTGTTTCACGTCTTGTTAATTTGTTTTCCGAAAGGTAAATTTGTTTCAGAACTTGTAAATGTGTTATGGTAATTTAATTTTTGTTTAGTGAATGTAATTTTTTTTTCTAAAATGTAAATTTGTCTCANCACAGAGTTTCCTCCTGCAGGTTTTAACAAGGCTGAAACCAAACGTCCTCTTTTACCTGGACATGTTCCTCCTTTTTTAGCGGTAAAATTAAGGGGATTTCATAAAACTGTTGTTTTTCTCAGCTTTATCTTCAGATCTTTGATATTTATAATAAATCAAAGCTGCTCTGAGACATTATTCTGATTATGATGAAAACATGAAACACCGACTGTTTGCAAAGCTGGACCCAACGTGTCAACACTTAAACACTGACTCCACACATAAATACCACTTTAATCAAGATTTTCAGGCTTTATTTAGATTTTTGCACAAGAGAAATGTGTATATTTTTCTTTTTATTGAAGCATGTGGTGAGACATTACATAGGAAGTTCCTTTCTGGCAGTTAAAAAAAATAGAAACTTGCTTTGTTGAGAATTTTTTGGCCCATATGTTGTCAAAATTTTGTGATTATAAGCCAACATTTTTTGGTAAAAGATTAAATTGTAGGGTAATAAAGTCAAAATTTTACAATAAAAGTCACATTTTTGAGATTAAAAGGTTTGATTATGAGGAAAAAGTCAAATTTTTGGGACAAAAAGTCAAATTTTAGGAATTAAAGCAGACATTTTTAGAAAAAGAAACAAAAAAGTATGGGAATATAGTCTGAATTTTATGATAAAGACAAAAACAATGAGATAAAAAGTTTAGATTATGCTAAAAAGTCAAAAATTTGAGACAAAAATTTCAAATTTTGTGATTAAAAGCCAACATTTTTTGGTAAAAGTTTAAACCATAGGATAAGAAAACCAAAATTTTACAATAAAGTCACATTTTTGAGATTAAAAGGTTTGATTATGAGGAAAAAGTCACATTTTTGGGACAAAAAGTCAAATTTTAGGAATCAAATCCGACATTTTTAGAAAAAATGAAACCAAAATTGTATGAGAATAAAGTCTGAATTTTATGATAAAGTCAAAACAATGAGATAAAAAGTTTAAATTATGATAAAAAAAAGTCAAAAATTTGAGACAAAAAGTTCAAATTTTGTGATTAAATGCCAAAATTTTTAGATAAAAAGTTTAACTTGTAGGATAAGAAAATCAAAATTTTATTATAAAAGTCAAATTTTTTAGATTAAAAGGTTTAATTTGGAGAAAAAAGTTCAATTTTTGGGATAAAAAGTCAAATTTTAGGAATCAAATCCGACATTTTTAGAAAAAATGAAACCAAAATTGTATGAGAATAAAGTCTGGATTTTATGATAAAGTCAAAACAATGAGATAAAAAGTTTAAATTATGATAAAAAAATCATAAATTTGAGACAAAAAGTTCAAATTTTGAGATTATAAACCAACATTTTGACACAATATGTTAGTATTGCTGGATAATAAAGTCAAAACGTTACAATAAAACTCAAAACTTTGAGACAAAAAGTTTAAATTATGAGAAAACAGTAAGATTTTCAGAATAAAATGTCAAAATTTTAGGGATTGGAGTGAAATAAAATATAAAATTTTTGAGATAGAAAGTCAAAATCCTATGATTAAATGCTTTAATTATGAGAAAAAGTGTAGATCTTTAGATAAAAAGTCAAATTAATGAGATAAAAACTCAAATATCAGCTTAATATCTAAAGATTTTGTAGTAGAAAAAAACTCACAACAAAGCCAGTTTTTCATTATGATTTTTTGACTGGCATAAGAAAACTTCTCTACATTATTTATGTTTCTATTATAGAAATGTTTCCTTCAAACAGTAAAGGAGAGTTTTAAATGAGTGTTTGGGTTATGAAGCTACTTTGTTGTCTTTGAGGATTTTTGGGTGTTTTTGCAGGATCTCACAGAGNTTAGAGAGAGAGGGAGGCAGGGAGTGAGGCATGCTGGGAGACAGAGAGACTGATGAGTCCCTGGAGGCCGAGCTGCTAAAGGTCACTCAGACGTCGGTTGACCGGACATCAGTCTCTCTGCTGTTGACCGCAGCAGGACGTCACGGGGGGGGGGGGTCAGAGGTCAGAGGGTGGGACGTCGTAGGCCAAGTCCAGCTTCAGCTCGAGCTCCTCACGTCAGGAACAGGATTATTAAAACAGTAAAGACGAAGCCAAAATTCACACTTAAGTAGTTTCAAACATCTTGTTGCTGCTGGAGTAAAAGAGAAAGTCGGAGGATGCAAATTTTAGAACCAAAATCTCATCAGAAGAAGAGTTACATGCAGATAACTGTCAGATTTTAAGAAATCAATTTAACATTATGTGAAAAAGTCCAAACTTTCTCATTTAAGGTCAGAATTTTAAGACGACAAAAGTCTAAGATAAAAAGTCTTTGTTGTGATATAAAGGCAGTTTTTGAGATTTAAAGTTTAAATTTTGATATAAAAAGTAAAATTTCTAAGACTTAAGTCAAAATTTTACAACATAAATACAAAATTATAGGATAAAAGGCAAAAAAATTAAGAATAAGATTTTTAGATAAATAGTCGAATTTTGACTTCTATCAAAACCCAGAGTCTAAAACCTATTCTTGTTATTTCTAAACCGGACTTTCTAAATTGTAGTTTTAGTTTTAAAAACTAAAGAACAAAAAGAGCTATCTTTGACTCTTAACTTTTAAAAATGATGTTGTGCAAAATATTCTTGATTGTGTCAAGTTAAATAAAATAAAATACAAAACAACTCAAAACAAAATTCAACAATCACAGGAAAAAAAGGATTTTTCCAACAGTCTCACACTCAAAGACAGGTGTGTTCAGCCCAACTCCAGAGTGTCTCAAAAAGACAATAATTCACTTCTTCATCAATGTTACCTCCTTTGAACTCATGATATTAATATTTCACGGCAGAAACAATAAAAATCTGACTACAAAGTGGAAGTGAATGTAATAAATCTGCAGTTTCCTTTTCACTTTATCGTGTCCTGTTGTAGATCAGTGATTCCCAACCTTTTCCAACTCAGGGCCCACTTTTAAGTCTCAAAAATGTTGGTCCCCACCTTTGACCCAATAAGTACGGAGGATATTTTTATTTTTTTTATTGAACATTTATTTTACCAGGAGTTTTCCCGTTGAGATAAAAAAAAAAAATCTCTTTTACAAGGGAGTCCTGGCCAAGACAGCAGCACATGTTTCATAGTCAGCCATACAGTCAGTCACATAAAAACAATAACAATAATTAAGTCAATAAAATGATAATAAAACAATTACTTTGTTTATATAAAATGCCTTGACCTGAAATGTAATAAACCCAAAATGTAATAACTTTTCAATAATATAACAGATGCTGAGCCCAAAACATCAGAACTTTTTCCCCAAAATGTAACAACTTGTTAGAATTCATTGTTAAGTTTCAGGTCATGTTACCTATTTGGCTGTAACACACCTTCTTAAAGGACTATTTTTATATATGAATATCTGAACATTGTTAATTTCCTTTAAACATGGCTGAGTTTAACATTCTTTACATTATTCTGTTTATTTGTATCTTGTATTTACACTTGGACCAGACTTTTTTGGTGGAATTTGGCGGCCCATTCGCAATACTTTCACGGCCCGCCGGCGGGTCACGGACCACAGGTTGGGAACGGCTGTTGTCGAGAGATATTTCAGTGGACAGAGTTTGGAGGAACATCAGTGATGTGGATTAAACTTGTTGTTGAACTCCTGTTGAGTCTGGACCGAGCAGAGAGCGTCCGCGACCCTCTGTGGGGCCTCGGACCAGGCTTTGAAGCCCCCCTGCCCTGGAGGCCTGGCGCTCTGATAACCCGGCTCTAACCATCGGCAGGTTATCGGCGTCCGGGCTGAAACCGGTCATTAGGCGTATTGATGAAGACGCTTTACACACAGATCCCATTAAAACTCAGCGTTTGTTAAACTCGCTTATTGACGCCCACCAAAACAGGAAGAGATACTTGTCCTATAGCCAATCAGGGGGCTGCTGTCATGTTGTCTATGGTGTCCTGGAAGGGCCACTTTTAATTAAGACACTTGCCGTTATTCGTCGGGGTGGAACCGAGGAGGATTTTCTGGTGCTGCAGTATTTTACCGCTCGACACATTGATCTCCTGCAAGACGAAGCTCAGGGTTTCAGTTTATGGAGGAGAGAAAACGCTGAAGGGGAACAGAAAAGTTTACACGGAGAAAAAGTATTCTGAGCTCAAATAAAGGATTTATTCACCCGAAATTAATAAAAATAGAGACAGGCCAGTTACTATAGGTCAAAGTTGAGTTTAACATTTAATGTAAAATTAGCAGAAAAGGTGAAAATTTCAGTTAATAGAAACAACTTTGAAACTTCACCGGTTCATTAGTGACATCATACCCAATAAATGCGAGAGGTTTTATTGTTACATATGCAAATTAGGCCTTTCTCCATTTATTACAAAACAAAATATTTAAAAAATGGATGACAGTACGTTTACACAGTACAAACCGACAAAACTAGAGGAGCCCATTTATTGGAAAATATTATTTAGAGTCACTGAAAAAATATTTTCGTCATGGTTTTGACATAAAATAAAGTAAATATCAGGCTGTTAAAAAAACATATGGGTCTATGAGGTGACGTCCTTTTTTTGTGTCTGAGTGCAATATTTCCTTCCATCATGAATTGAGTATTTCATCACATGTATTTCTTTATTCTGTGAAACCTGTGTTATTTGAACACATCTTTAAACTATTCAAATATAACATGTTTTTTTGTGTTTTGGTTCCTCAAACCCCCAAAATGTCAGGTGGTGCAACCGTCCTGACAAGTATCCACAGTAATTAAACTCTAAAAATTGAATGTCAGTTATTGTAAATGGAAATTAAAAATACAGTGGCATTATTTTATGCTTGAACCTTTTTAAATAAAACATTCTTTGCAAATAAAAAGAATTTTAAAGCTGTTGAGAAATGTCAAAAACTTTTGTCCCGTAATTTTCACCTTGTCAAATGTCAGGGTGGTGCAACCGTAACATTAGACTTTTATTTTAAAGTGAAGAGAATAAAACAGGAAACAGGAAACTGCATCAGCCAGAGGAGCCCAAATGACATTTGTGACCAAGTGGAAAAGTTTGTAGATTTCTCTGAAATACTGATAAAAAAGGTTTTTTCACTTCATTGGTGACTGGAACAATTTCCATGTCAGGTGGAACAACCAATGTAATAATGAGAAATGTTATTTTAACATCAAATTATTTATCTATAAGTGTTTATTTTCTTTACTTTGTGTGTTTTACTTTTACATACTCAGTGATGTCTGTGAACTCTCTATGAACGGTTATTAAAGTGTGTCTTTTTATTGTCCTTGTATATTTATATAAAAGTATATAAACCAACGTGGTGGACTGTAAAAACCCACGAGTTTAATTAAATACTAAAAAATAATGAACCTAAAAACTTTAAAATGTTGGTCAACTACTGAAATCTGTTAGAAAACATAATTCTTCTCTCAGAAATATGTTTTTATCCATTACCCTCTTTTTGTCATTGACCCTTACATAAACATAAAATCTCAAAAATTTTTATTGGCTCAACTTTGACCTTTAATCCACTCCATCTACGGGATTAGACTTTTAGTGTATGACTCAGGGGGGTATTAGACCAATAAAACTATGAGACATTTCTTGTGAAAACTCTTCATCTTTTTGGGAACAGGGCTCCCAATCCAGGACTTCAGCCTCGAACAGAAACATTAAAATAAATATTCCTCCGTCAGATCGTTCTTGTTTAGGGAAACGAGGGCAGTTTCTCCTCTGTGAGCTCCGAGCCCGTCCTGATTGAAAAGAATGTGCAGAGAAAACACGATCCCTGACTCCTGAAGTCGCAGCTCTGACCTCGTCCTCCGGGGTTTTTACCGGAGTTTTCTTTTTTTGGTTCAGATCACAGACTGTACGAGCTGTCAGCGCAGAGTCAGTGAAAACAGCCCGGACACAGAGACTTCAGAGGAACGCTCAGAAAGGAAAACTTCAGCTGCACAGTTTGAGGCTAAATATTTGGTTACTGTGGGACGCTGATGAGACACACGAGGATTCAGGGAATTCCTAAACGCCTGTTAGTCCCTCGTCTTTTTCCATCTTTAAACGGGTAAATCTGCTTCTCCGTCTGCTGCGTGTAACTGGATTCAGCGTGTTGGGCCTGGGCTCGGCTGTCAGTTCCTCTGTTTGTGTTCGTCTGCCCGTCCGTCAGCGTATTCCCGTTGTACTCCCTGCAGGATTCCCATTGACCCCGTGTTTTCTGCGGTCTGTGTTTTCAGCGGTCTGTGGTCACGGCGTCCAGTAAAAGCTCTGTAATGTTTTCTTGACTGATGTCATTATTTAATGTTTGGTTAACTGTCTGAATTCTGGGTTTTATTAAAGCCTCTGATCGCCTTTGACATCATCACTGAGATTACATAATCAGAGACATGTCAAATTACACGTTTGGCTTTCCTGTCGCTTGGATTTCAGTCAGCCGTTTTTATCGCTGGAAACTCTGAATAAAAGCAGCGACGGAGGCAGAGATACGACAGTCAGGGGGGTCGAGTTTATCTCAAAGAGAGGAGACCAAAAAGTAAAGGTCTTGTATGGCACTTTTTAGTGTGTTTTGGCGTTTTGTTGGGCACTTTAGGATTAGGGATGGGTATCGTTTGGATTTTTATGAATCCGATTCCGATTTCGGTTCTGCTTATCGATTCCTATTACCAACGATTCTTTATTTCGATTCCAATACAATACACAGAAAGTCAATTGTTTATTTAACAAAAGTAACTTTATTACTTTACCTTTTAAGAAAGGCAGGTGGTCGTACTGGGCTTTGAGGCTGTTCATTTTCTGTGCTTTCACTTCAGAGTTTGTTTGTTCAAAACGTTAATGTTTCGTCTCCTGGCGTTTCACGTTGGAACTTTCAATAAGTGCCACAGTTTCTGAACATATGAGACACAGGTTTAGTTCTTTCAGTGGGAAGAATGAACAGAAATGAGTTCGTCCATTCTGGATTAAATGCTCTATATTTGCTGTTTTCTTTTCTTTTTAGACAGCGCCATGAAGTCCTGACTTTCCCTCTCCCTTTCTCCAGCGTAATCACCTCTAACTCTCACTTTCTCAACCTCACTCGTCCGTTTCTTCACGTTCTCCAGCGAAGTCGCCTCTGTCTCTCTTCTCTTCTTCGGCGCTGTCACTTATGTTCTGTACTGTCTGGTTCGCGGCACTGAATGCACACACATGATTGGCTGAAAAGTATCACATGAGATGTCTAAACTCGCATGCAATTGGTCTGTGCCTTTCCTCACCCGCTACCGTAAAGACTGCAAAAGCTGCACCGGTCAGAATAGAAGCGCCCAGGACTTGGAAACATGATCTGATTTGGCTCTAGGTCCGTACGGGGCGGCTTGTGGGTCCGGACCCGGACCGTGGTCCACCATTTGGTGATGCCTGCTTTAGAGCGTTTCTGTTGTCCATCCATCACACAAAGTTAGTCCAGTTAGCCACAGTTTTCCTCTTGTTTCGCGGGGTTTTTTCCTCCGGCGTGTTGACGTTAGCGTGAGTGCGTGACGTAGTCACGTAACAGACACGTCCTGACTCCGAGCAGGCAGGTTAGACCATGGGTTAGACAAGTGCAAAAAAGAACCGATAGGCAGAACCAAAAGTTAAACATTTTTTGTGGGTACTAGGTACCCACACTTTTTGATTCGGTTCCCACTTGGAATCCAATTTCGATACCCAACCCTATTTAGGATGTGTTTTGGCGTCTTATAGGACACTTTGGGATGTGTTTTAGCTCTCAAGGGAGTAGTTTCGTGTTTTTTTCTCTCGAAAGGGCACTTTACATGTTTTGGCTCCAACGAAAAAAAGGCATTTTATATTTTTTGGCTCCAAAGATTGCACTATTGCTGCTGAGAGGACGATATAGCATATTTTGGCTCCTAAGAGTTCTATTTAACATGTTTTATGTCGCCAAAGGTGAGGATTAGAGTGGTTCAGTATTTGTCTTTGGTCCCACGAGAGCGCTTAAGTTCTTGTTTTTTATCAATTTTGTCGCCCTCTGTGTACACCACTGCTATCTTTAAACTACAGGAGAGCAGACTCAAGGCTCTTTCTACATGAAAAGTATTGATACCAGGATTTATATCGGCAATTCTGGCTCTAGACTTACTTGGTATTGGATCGATGCACTTCATTAAAGGTTATTTAAAGAGCACTTGTAAAATTAATTTAGTCCCCTGTCTCATTATAGGGTGTCAACTTTGTTGTATGACCTCTTACTCTTTATAACTGCCCTCTACTGGTGTGGATGTGTCGTGCAATTACTTTTATTTCCTCTCCATATATCGCTTTCGTCATTTGAATCTTTTTTTTTTTTGGCAAGTAATATTGCATCATCATGTAATTCTGTACAAATGTTCTTACCATTGTAATATGACAAGTCTTTGCACATTTCTTACTTGTATATAGGTTCTTTGTATAATTCTTGCTATTGAATACTTTGTACATTATGACGTAAACTTTTTTTTTTTTTTTTTTTCTTGTTAGCACGATTCACTTTGTTGATTCTGTAAATTTACCTGTTGTGGTGCAAATCAGGGATTACTTTTTTTAACTTTTTAAAAATGTTTCAGTTCCTGGTACCTCTGGCTAAAAGACTCTCTTGTAGTTTTATGGCAGCATTTGATATTAATCATAAATTAAAGAACAAGGTTTCCAGAAAGTTTTCGTAAAAGGTTCAAGCAGCTGCAGTTCCACTGGTGCTCAGGACTTTTATCATCCCTCTGACTCTCAATTCACACATGAAGTGTCTGCTCTGCTGAACGTCAGCGCACTAACAGTAGCAACTGACAGTAGCAACAACTGTTTCACTGCGAGTCTGTTTTCGCTGAAAATTGCACCAAACAGGAAAAAGCTTCGAAACAAACAAAGTATCCGATCATTTCAAAATAAAACACCATGTTCCTGCTCCCAACTTGAGCAAACACTTCAGCAAACAAACAAAAAAAACAGTCTGATTGTGCACCTGCATCTTAAAATGCACATGAACGGCTTGAATTTTTGGATTTGTATAATGTAAACTACTGGAAATGTTCCTGACAAATCAGCTTTTTACATTAGTTATTCTCAAGTGTCTGCTCAAGTTGGGAGCAGGAACATGGTGTTTTATTTTGAAATGATCGGATCCTTTGCTTGTTTTGAAACTTTTTCCTGTTTGGTGCAATTTGCTCTGCAGAACGTGTTTCTGCGGCACAGTTGGACTGCAACAGCTGTTTACATGCTGAACCCTTGTTCCTATTAACAGCAGCTGCAGTTCCTCTGGCGTCCACTTGAGGCAGTCTCCAAAGTTAAATGATTGTTTGATGGTGTTGCTGTGTGTCCCGTGTTAGGACCGGCTCTTAATGAAAGGCGACCGGTGAAGTCTGAGAGTTTAAAGAGGAGATCCCCTGACTCAGAGGTCAAAGCGTGGTCACTACAAACCGCCGCTCAGCCCGGCGCTGTTTGGTTAAACCCACTCGGTGAGTCAGGTTAGCTCAGTTCATTTGTCCTCTCTGTGTGACATCAGCCCGTAGGCACGGTAACCACAGGGGCCAAGAACAAAGACTGGGGTTTTCCATCAGGACCTTCACGCTGGAACAACACAGGCCCAGAGTGTGTGTGTGTGTGTGTGTGTGTGTGTGTGCAGTCTCTTCATCATACAGCAGTGTGTTTGGTCAGAGTGTTTTTGCACAGTCAGACGGCCGCTGGTTGTTTCCTCTCCTCCGTCAGAGTCTGTTGAAGCTTCGCACGAACAAACAGTTAACACCTTATCGTCACGTCATCCAAAACACACAGAGTTATCCTGAAAACATGAAACAACATCTGGAGATGGGTCTGATTTTACAGCATGTGAACACCACAACGCTTCACAGCATTTCACCCTAAAACGCAAAAAAAAAACCTTATTTAAAAAAAATCTGAAACACTGAGGAACTTCAAACGCTGTAGTATCATGTCAGGCCTGTAGATGGCGATATAACTGTAGGAGCCAAATATACAACAACAGTTTATCATCTGGAGTTTATACTAAAAAAAATTTTCACTGATTGCAGAAAAAGTTCATGGCATACACATTTTGTCAGTGGCTGTTGTTGTTGTCTGGTTGGTGCATCGCACAGTGAAGGTTCAATGCGCACGCTCAAAGCTGAGCGGGACTTCAGCGTTTTCACTGAAAATGCCGGCTTGGCATTTACACAGAAACAGAAAAATCCCACTCTGGAGGCTGTTTTCAAAAGTTTGTGTTTTGCGTTCCCGTGTGAAAGGCCCCTCAGTGATACATGGGTCAATGAGGTGACGTCCCAGTGCAATATTTCCTTCCATCATGAATTGAGTATTTCATCACATGTATTTCTTTATTCTCTGAAACCTGTGTTATTTGAACACATCTTTAAACTATTAAAATATAACATGTTTTTTTGTGTTTTGGTTCCTCAAACCCCCAAAATGTCAGGTGGTGCAACCGTCCTGACAAGTATCCACAGTAATTAAACTCTAAAAATTCAATGTCAGTTATTGTAAATGGAAATTAAAAATACAGTGGCATTATTTTATGCTTGAATCTTTTTAAATAAAACATTCTTTGCAAATAAAAAGAATTTTAAAGCTGTTGAGAAATGTCAAAAACTTTTGTCCCGTAATTTTCACCTTGTCAAATGTCAGGGTGGTGCAACCGTAACATTAGACTTTCATTTTAAAGTGAAGAGAATAAAACAGGAAACAGGAAACTGCATCAGCCAGAGGAGCTCAAATGACATTTGTGACCAAGTGGAAAAGTTTGTAGATTTCTCTGAAATACTGATAAAAAAGCTTTTTTCACTTCATTGGTGACTGGAACAATTTCCATGTCAGGTGGTACAACCAATGTAATAATGTGAAATGTTATTTTAACATCAAATTATTCATCTTATTCACAAATAAAAGAAATGAAACACACAAAATGAAAATGTGTGAGTCACTACAGACACTTGAGAGATACTTGCCAATAATTTCACACAGAAAAAATAACAGGAACATATAAATATATGTTCATATATTTGGTTGCTCCACCTGACATTTTTGGGTGCTCAAATTAAAAATACTAAAAAATAATGAACCTAAAAACTTTGAAATGTTGGTCAACTACTGAAATCTGTTAGAAAACATAATTCTTCACTCAGAAATATGTTTTTATCCATTTTCGAAGAACTTTTTAAAAATACGTTTTTAGACCCTCTTTTTGTCATTGACCCATTTATCTCTATCTGGTTACTGATTCTAATACATGGAGGGGAGTCAAATGGAAAATAATCAGTATAGGAATTTGTAAACATTGGAAATAGTGTCTTTAATGGGTCCACAATGAAGCTGGAGGAACAGTGGAGCTACAGAATATTTTTGTAAACCATTTCAGTGTTACATCGGTGTTGAGGTCGTTAGTTTGCGGCGTCGTTTTAGCTCCTTTCTGCTCGTCCGTGGAGTCTGAGAAACCAGCAGCTTGACTCTGGCTGCCGCTGACGTTGAGGTGAATCAGCGTCGGTTCTCTAAATATTATCCGATTGCTGAACGATTATTACCGCTCTGATTTATACGTCGGCTTGTTTCTGGTTGACTTTCAGAGGTGAAGTTAGACGTGTGGGGCTCAGACTGTTGCTCTTGGGCAGAGCGGCGGCAGCGGTTGTGTTGATGGCAGAAATGGCAGCGAGGTTTATGAGCCTCACTGCTGAAAAATGGCCCCCCCACCTGAAAGGCTGTGGTTAAGAAAACTGAAAGATCTGGATGAGGGAGAACGAGCCCTTACTTTGGTTTTTATTAAACCTCCTTTGTTTCACTTTGCGAGTTCAGCCGCCGTCACGGAAGATTTAACGTCCCAAGAGAGAGAGAGAGAGAGAGAGAGAGAGAGGAGTCTGTTCTCTTTAGTATATTTAGAGAGGATGGTGTGAATGAAAAGAGGAGGAGAAACGGAGGATTGGAATATAAAGAAGGAGCAGAAAGGATGAGGAAGACGTGACGAAGGAAGGGAGAGCAGATAACAGTAGAATTAGTGCAGTTTCATTGATTAGCTGTAGAACAGAAGTGTGTGAGCATTGATCAGCTCTCAGGAACAGTTTTACAGGATTTAGACTGAAAAACAAGAGGAAGAAGAAGACAGTTTGTTTTCTAGAGAAGAAGAAGAAGAAGAAGAAGAAGAAAGTCTGTGTCAACCGGACTTTTTAGATTCAGATACGACGGTTAAACTCCACCAGATCTGTGTCCGGTCCATCTCTGTTTCATCATGAGTTCATTCAGGCACCGTTTTATACGTCAGGATCCCTCTTTAAAACAACAATACAATCGTCAGGTGGATTTTCAGAATAAAACATGTTACATTGTCATTATGAGGTCAGGGGTCAACAGGTCAGAGGCTCCTTTCAGGACCAACTCATCAAAAAACAGTCAGAAAATTAAAAATGTTGCTTTATCATTTCATTCATGATATATTTCTTTTTGTCACGTTTGACACACTGGGCAGTTTTGCAAACTGTTTTATCTATTTATTCAAGTTTTTTATGTATATGTATGTGTTTGTCTGTTTGTCCGTCAAAGTAAGGCGCCCCCTGCTGGCCACAGACAGTCATGGCTTTTAGCAGCACATGTTGCAGGCTCAATGCAAAAGCGTTTTGTTAAGAAGAACTTGTGACACATGCCTGGACAGTTTGTTTCTGTCTGTGTTGTGTTTTTTTTAAATAACTTTGTCACATTACACTTGAATGCAGAACTCAAACCCTCCAGGGATGATGTTAATAAATGATAAAATTAATCACATTTATCGAGTAAAAGTCAAATAGGAAACAGTTTTTTACATTTCTGGATCTGTGTTTCATCAAAGAGTGTCTGATGTCTCTCTTTCTGGTTTTGCTTACAGTCTTGATTTTCTGTTTTTGACTCTGTGAAGCTGATTTTTGGCGGTATTTGAATGAGCTGCTGTGATTGGCTGCCTGAGCAGAGGCCTGTGAGCGTCTGCAGATAACAGCAGCTGGTTTCTAGCTTCGTGCTGTTCTGTCAAAGACATTTCGTCCGCCTGTGTTTATCCAATCCATCGCTACGAAATTCCATCTGAGAGACAAACGGCCAAATATAACAGCGTGTTTGCTTCAGCAGCTTTAAAGAGTTGCAAACATTACCAGGCCGCAGGCGTCACTTCACAGCTCCGGCTGTCGTTTCTCCAACAATCGTGTCAAAACTTCACTTTTCTGTTTCAGCGCGGGGTTTTTAAAGCTCAATAAATTCTCCGTGTTTGACCCCGAGGTTTGTGGCGAGCGGTGACCCTCAGCAGCGCTCTGTGTTATATTCACACACCGAGACCACACATCACACCAGCCGCTGGAGGAGGAGGAGGAGGAGGGTTCATCCTCTGGAGAGTCAGATCTGACGACTCTTACAGTCTGTTTCCAGGTCGCCACTGACCCTTTAAAGTAGGGCTGGGGGATAAATCGAATATACTCGATATATCACTGGTTGTTGCTCGTGGGATGTATAAAATGACTATATCGCGACCATCGAGTATAAATTGCCAGGTAAATGTTTTGAGACGTCAGTCTGTAATTTTCTTCAGTTGCGTTTCTTTCTCTCTCTGCTGCTGCTTCTCACACTAAACAGCTCACTCCCCCCCCATCCAGAAAACTCTCCTCATGCGCGTTTCTGTTTCCACCTGTGTGATCCTCACCTGATTATCTCCCAGCTCTTCACCACAAAGAAGAGAAACAAACACGACGTGAACTTGAGGTTCAGTTTCATTCTGTCTGAGCTTCATTTGGCGTTATTTACCGCTGAATACCAAAATAATACGAGCTGAGATGTTTTTAGATAACAACGTTTTACAGCGTCACCACAAACGTACACAAAGGTCTAATAACGCTCTAAAAATAAAACTCTGAGCTGTAAAGTAAACAGAGGAAGGAGGAGAATCCTCAAACTGTCGTGTTGCACGTTAAAGATTCCCACAGACGTTTCACGGAGCATTCATTCACGCGTCTCGGTTTATTGCCCAACTAACTTCCTGTTATGAACCTGCGTGTCCTTCAAAATAAGAGCATACTGTAAAACTAACATTACACCACAAAACTTCAGTGAGAGCCCAGGCTCAGAGACAGAAGTCACAAACAGAATCCTTTCAGCGCCACAAACAGTAAAAAGAAGCTGATTGATGGAAATAAAAGTTAGATTAAGTCATCCCCAGTTTCAGTTCATGTTATTTTAAACTTTTTTCAATCTTCATTGTTGTAATTTTAGAAATCTATTGAGACAGTCATGTGATACATTCAACCAGATAAATAAATCTGAATTAAATCTTTTACTGGAATTGAACATATGTAAATATATAAAGTGTGTTTTGGAGTAAACAGTTTGTTAAACTTGACCTGATTTTGATTTTTCCCTTTTTTGGCAGCAAATGTTATAAATCTGACTGAAAGGTCTGTTTGAATCATTATACTGGTGTCATTTCATTAATTAAAGGGTTGAATTGAACATTTATTATAGTGATTTACAGGAGAAATCAAAATATCGAGATATATATCGTGTATCGAGATATAGCCAAAAAATATCGAGGTATTGATTTTAGGCCATATCGTGCAGCCCTAGGGTGAATGCAATAGGCCATTGTATGAAACAAATGCATATTCTCTAAGAAACTATAATAAAATAGATAAAGTAGTTTGCAAAATTGCCCAGTGTGTCAAATGTGATACAAGAGATATAACATAAATAAAACGATAAAGCAATATTTTTTTGTGGATTTTGTTAAAAGGGTTTATAAACATCTCAGTTTAAAAAAAATGTGAATTTTCCAACTATTTTTTGATATGTCAGGCTTTACAGGGTTCAATCAAAACCTGATATTTAACAGTAATAGCTGAGTGTGTCAGTGTCGGACTCTTTACATTTACAAGAAGCAGACGAGAAGAGTGAGAGGGGAGGATTAACACACACACACACACACACACACACACACAGAGGAGACTGTGTGTGTGTGTGTGTTTGTAAGAGGGTGGATTACAGCTCTCTCTTTCACTCATTGATCTCAGCTGTCAGTGATTTACTTACTGCTCTGTCACTGTCAACACACACACACACACACACACTCACACACACACTTATAACCACATGTGGACTACGGATGCAACAGTTCCAGTTCAGTTCTGTGTGAGCTGTTGCTGTTTTTAACACCCTGTAACACCATATATCCCAATAATCAACTGTTAATAGTTTTATCTAATCAATTCTGTCGTGTAAAACCTAAAAGAATTACACACTTTCAAATTTGATTTATCGTTAAAGCTGGTAAGACATCGCTAATTTCAAAATGCCTTTTATGTATTTGGCAAAAACAGCTATTTTGAAGAAAAGCTGAGGAAAAAATAGTTATTCATTGTCCACAAAAAGTGGAACCATTTTGAGCTTGCGTAAATAGAAATTCTAAGCTACATTTATCAGTTGTTGTTCTTTTAGAAATGTCTTATAATAGTGATCCTCAACCTGTGGGTGGCAGCCCCCTGGTGGGCCGTGAAGGTATTGCAAGTGGGGCGCCAAATCATTTCCCAAAATAATCTGATTTTAGTAGAGTGTAATTGTATAAAGATAAAAGATAGAAATAAATAAAGACAAAATAATGTTTTAATGTTAAAACTCAGTTGCCAACTTGGTTTGGAAATATAAAATGTTCAGATATTCATGTGTAAAAAACATCCACTGAGAAGTGATATGAGGTGAAACCAAACAACGACCTCATAAGTTCTAGAAAATATGTAACAAAACCCGAAATGTAATGACTTGTCAAAAATGAAGCAAAAGTGCCGAGTCTGAAACGCAACAAAAAGAATGTTGTAAAAGCCAAAATGTAATAACTGACTCAAATTATGACAATCTGCTACAGTTTGAGCTTAAAGTTATTTTGTTTTGGGCTCAGAATCTGTCACATTATTGACCAGTTATTACAATTTAGATTGTTGTTACAAATCAAGCTCTAAAAAGGCATTTTATATCCTCAGTACTTGTTGGGTCCCAAAACATTTCAGAGACTTAAAAGTGGACCAGAGTTGGAAAAGGTTGGGAACCAATGTCTTATAAAATAAAATGTATTAATGACCCTTGAGACTCTGACGCTTGATTACAAACAAAAACTGTAACTGTTCTGTCTTAGTAGAGATTAAAAGAGAAACCATAAACTAAAAACCACCTCACTCACTTTATTTCAGGAGTATTATGTAGTTTATGAAAACTTTTATAAAATGTTGAACTGTCCCTTTAAACTCAGGGTTTATTTCTGTGGAGTTTTTCCAAAAAATGAGTCTCATGATGGATAATGTGTTTTTTTATGCTGAATATTCTTTATTTGTGAGCGACAGCTGTTAGTGAGTGAATCTGCACAGCCTCAGCTGACAGCTCTGAGTTTGTGTGTGTGTGTGTGTGTGTGTGAGAGAGAGAGAGTGTGTGTGTGTCTGAAACTCACTGACAGTGTTTTGACCTCCTGACCTTATTACTGAGAGTAAATCTTCTCCTCGTCTGGACTGAGCCAACACTACAAAGATACTGTGTGTGTGTGTGTGTGTGTGTGTGTGTGTGTGTGTGTGTGTGTGTGTGTGTGTACAGAGGAATGTGGTCCAGTTATCAGCTAAAAACACTTAACAGCAGCTCTGAAGCAACACTGGCATGTAAATGGCTGCTGCACCATCAGAGGACGATGTGTGTGTGATGAGTGTGTGTGTGTGTGTGTGTGTGTGTGTGTGTAAAATGTGTTTATAACAGGGTGTGTGTGACGTGTGTTTGTCTCTAATGCAGCTGTGAGTTATCTTGTCTGAAGGTGAGACGACATTTTCTCTCACACACACTCAGAAACAAACAGATGTGTGTGTGTGTGTGTGTTGGATGTCGGCAGGAAGCTAAGACGGAGATTTGTCACCAAATTTACGTTATTATTTGCTAAAAAATGATTTTTATTATGTCGAGCGATTCTGACTGAACTTAACTATCACAAACAATTTACCAGATCCAAAAGTGATCGGCCAATCAGAGAAGAGAAGCAGGAGCTGAGGACATGACGACAGCAGGAAACGTCTGAATGTTTAAGAACAACATGGAATTATTCAAAGATCTCTGTCTCATCAACATGATAAATAGTTTCTTTAAAAACCTGTTAAACATATTTTTAAAAACATATTCTACCACCTCGAGGATTGTCATATCACTACAGTCAGCTATAGTTTTATTTTAGCCCTTTTGAAAATGTCTCATGAAATCATCCACTCACATATTTTCAGGAAAATCATTGTTTGATTTTCAAGAAGTTGCAGCAAGAATAGCTTCAAAATAGTTACTTTTTAATCTAAAATAAGTGTTTTCTGCATGAAATGAATGGGTCAATGACAAAAAGAGGGTCTAAAAACATGCTTTTAAGAAGTTGTTTTTCTAACAGATTTCAGTAGTTGACCAATGTTTCAAAATTTTTAGGTTCATTATTTTTTAGTATTTTTAATTTGAGCACCCAAAAATGTCAGGTGGCGCAACCAAATATATGAAAATATATTTATATGTTCCTGTTATTTTTTCTGTGTGAAATTATTGGCAAGTATCTCTCAAGTGTCTGTAGTGACTCATACATTTTCATTTTGTGTGTTTCATTTCTTTTATTTGTGAATAAGATAAATAATTTGATGTTAAAATAACATTTCACATTATTACATTGGTTGTTCCACCTGACATGGAAATTGTTCCAGTCACCAATGAAGTGAAAAAACCTTTTTTATCAGTATTTCAGAGAAATCTACAAACTTTTCCACTTGGTCACAAATGTCATTTGGGCTCCTCTGGCTGATGCAGTTTCCTGTTTCCTGTTTTATTCTCTTCACTTTAAAATAAAAGTCTAATGTTACGGTTGCACCACCCTGACATTTGACAAGGTGAAAATTATGGGACAAAAGTTTTTTACATTTCTCAACAGCTTTCAAATTCTTTTTATTTGCAAAGAATGTTTTATTTAAAAAGGTTCAAGCATAAAATAATGCCACTGTATTTTTAATTTCCATTTACAATAACTGACATTCAATTTTTAGAGTTTAATTACTGTGGATACTTGTCAGGACGGTTGCACCACCTGACATTTTGGGGGTTTGAGGAACCAAAACACAAAAAAACATGTTATATTTTAATAGTTTAAAGATACCTTCTAATAACACAGGTCTCAGACTGTTATAACTGAATTTCTGAGCGTAACAGATAAAAACAGAAGAATTCAGAGGTGGAATAATCTGCAGAGTCCATGTTAGAGCCTGCTCATCATTAATCCCCCCCCCGTGTGTGTTCGTGTGCTCAGGTTGATGCAGTGTGACTGTATTGAGGAGCTCTGAGTGTGTTTATAAGGTGACGACCTGAGGCCGATAGCTGATCTCTCTGCTGTCTGTACCAGCAACAACCAATCAATTCAGAGAGAATCACAGGAAGCAGCTTCATTTATCATTCTCTCAGCGTAAGCACTTTAATGTCCCTCACCGCCTGTTTCCCAGTGCACACAACACTTACATTTACATTTTTATTTCAGTGTGTTAATGCTTGAAAACCTACAACTGTTCTGAATTATGAGGCAGGTGACGATTGTGCAAGAACTGTGAATTTTACAGCACAATTTTTGATTTTTCTTGAAAAAATAAGACCAACAACAGGGTTAGTGAGGACACTTTAAGAACCCAAAATTCAGTCACGGCTGAAAATTTATGAATCCAGTGTTTTCGTCCCCGTACTACAACGACTACAGTAATACACAAAACTACTACCAGCGGCCAAAGCTGCTTTCAGCTATAGGTCTGACATTTTCTCAGATTCCAGTTAATGCAGCGTGGATGACCAAAAAAAGGCAGTTTATGTTTATACTTTAGTCACATGATAAGCGAAAAATGCTCAATGCATTCCTAATTTCTTCACGAGGTGGTTTAACAGTGAGACACGTCTTTGGATTTGAGAATGCTGAAAATACGCTCGTCAGTGTGTTTTGTCTGGTATAAATCTGGAAGAAGTTGAACAGATTTGAAAACAGTGTGAACACCACTCTCACCTCTGCCCCTGTGATTCTATGTGTTCCAGATCTACGATGCAGAGGGGACGTTACAGCACTTTATCGACGGTAACGATCCCAGTAAGTCCAGTTGGATGAGGTATATCCGCTGTGCCAGACACTGTGGGGAGCAGAACATGATGGTGGTACAGTACAGGTGAGAATTAACCTTTGCTTCAGCTGATGGTGTTTATTCTCTGTTAAATTCATGAAACTCTTGTTGATGTTTTGCTATGTTCACGCCGTCGCAGCCACAGTCTCTCTATAAACTTGCAGAGCAGGGTAACACTTCGTTGTGACATTAATGAATCGTTGTGGCGTGAACAGAACATCAAACACACAATTATTGTTATGAAGTAATGAAAGGTTTATTATAGTGAGGGTTGGGCTCTGAAACACACCTTTAAAATAAAACAAAGTTATGTAATATAACATAAGGTTACACTTAGAGGGATTTCTTGTGATAAAAAATTGAGATTTAGGGTTTTACTTTTAAAATGACATATTGAGTAAAGGGAATTGTTGATAAATCTTAACAGCTACTTGTTGAATACAGACTGGGAATTTCCCTAAAGCCTGAAACAGATCTGATAATTATGGTTGGATTCCTTTTCAGAGTTTATTATTTTGCTTTAATGCTGAGGTGTTTTTTCCTAATACCACTCTGCGCCCTCTACATTTACCTGTAATTTGATTTCGCCCAATCAAAAACAACATTTCAGATATCTACGACGTCATTTTGGATATCTGACATATGTCACTTTTTTCCATTTATGTGTATGGGGTTTCTAATTCAAGATATCTTCTACGTCATTTCGATGATGCAAAATGTAAATTACAGAGAATGAATTGTAGATATCTGTAATTTACATTCAAGGTATCTCTTAATTAGATATGCAACGGTACGCGGCAGAGTATTGAACCGTTCGGTCTGCTCGGCACGGGACAATACGCCCGACTGGCCCGCGGGTTTTCGGTTCAGTGATTAATTTTATATGGCTGCTTTACAGCCCCATCGTTCATGTGTGTGTTACCTGTCCGGACAGGTAAAAGAAACGCCCTCCCAGTGCGAAATAATGTCCAATCGCTGCAATGTTGCTGCTCATACGCTGTTGTTGTGCATCAATGGTTGCCAGGTCGGCCAATCATCAGCTACCCCGATCATCCCGTTCACTCCCATTCAAAACACATCGACTTTTTTGCTTATTTTACTGAACACATCTGGCAACACTGAGTGCGCCTCATACTTACAGAAGCGGAAGAGAAGGTGGTAACAGAGAGACATGTCTGAATTTATGTTTCCCCAACATTGTATTAGGTAAAAAAAAAAAGTCAAGGATAAAAATGCACTTTTTCTTTTGAAATTCTAGACCTCTCTTCTTATTCGACTGCATAGTGTTTAGCAGTAGTAAAGGCACTTTAACATTTGAAAGTGTTTTTTGTGTGCATTTTTGTTTACATTTTGGATGCATATTTTATACGACTGTATAATGTAAACAAGCAGTCAGGAAATAACTGGCAACTTGATAGAATCACATGATATACAGTACACCATTGTTACTATTATTTGTTTACTGTGAAATACAGTTTCTGCTGACGAGGAAAATAAAGGGGTAATTTTGGAAGAAAAAATTGTTCTCTTGATGCACAAAATGTGTAAAATGTGATAGTCAAACTTAGCTTTTAAATGTTAAAATGCTTTTCCATACAAATCTCGGTATTTGCTTTTTTCCCCTCTTCCTCCCTCTTGTACTCTTTTTCTTTTCTCCTGTCCTCCCCCTTTTATATGTCGCTGTCTTTTCTATGTTTCTTGGATATAACTGAAATGTACTTTCGCGACTGTGCGATGGAATAGAGTATCTTGTACTCTTGTTTTTAAATGATCCCTATCCACAGCAGGGTGCAGCTACAGGTTTGTTTGTTTTTTAATTAAAGATAACAGAGCAACTTATAAAGCTTGTTTAAGTCTTGCACCAAGCTACATCACAAAAACGCTGACAACTTACGAGCCAAACTTCCACCTCAGATCCTCGGGTTGAGCCTTTCTGGTCTTTTCAAAGTCAAGTCTTAGAGTTTTAACAAATATAAATAAAAAAACTGTCTTTAACGTAACAAAAGCAGCTTTATGACCAATACTTAAATTCAATCAACGGGCAATGAAAAACAGTCACAGGAAAAATTCAAAACTAAGACACTTTATTCATGTCTTCACTTTTTTCTAATAGTCACATGTAAACAGAACATGACAACATATTTCCGTATTGATCTGTGATGACACATTACAAAATGTTTATGATAAAAACTTCACACACACTCTGTTAAACAGATTATAAAAAGATATTTACAACGGTAAGTTTTCCAACACATCAAAACAAAACCTAAATATGCCACAAATATAAAAGCATTTTTCATGAGGTTGCATTTTAGGATTCTTGAGTTATTCTACCTGTTTAAAAAATAATTAAAAAGCTGATAAAATAATGGATGTGTCTTTAGTTTGACGAGTTTACAAGGTCAAAAAAAAGCAGTGTGACACGTCTGGTATCCATCTGAATTGTACAATAACCCTGTTCAAATGAAAGTCCAATAAAACAGAAAAAAACATTATTTATTGGTATTCTTAACACCCAGTTTGCTGTAGGCGGCTGCTCTAAGCCAGGAAGCGTAGACAGCCTGTGTCAACTAATGGAGCTTTTCCACTCTACAACTCCAGCTCTACTCTACTCGTCTCTACTGGGTTTGGTTCTTTTCCTCTAGCCCGACTACAGACTCACGGTGGGCGTGGATCTTATAACACAGCTGCGCTAAAGTGCTGCGCAGAAGTGCGTGCATGTTCATCTATAACGCCACACAAACATCATTTTGTACTAACATATGTGCCACCGTGGTCTTTAAAGGAAAAAAAAAAGCTTTAAAAAGATTTCATTAAAGTAATACAGCGGCTCAATGTGGGTCGTCATGACAACGGAGGTAAACAACAGCCTGGTGCTGCTGCACGCGGAGGAAAACGAAGGAGCTGCTTCCTGACATCAACTCTTCCCTGGATCCAGTGAGATCACTTTAATTTTTGATTTTTGGGCCTGGTATAGCAGAGATTTTTTGTTGATCAATCATTCTTCTTTGAACTGGTTTTCCTTTTTGGTTCCCTGTGGATTAATGGACTGATTGGTGCTTAAAGACTCTGGTGGCAGACAGATCGCTCCTGCACCGACCAACTTTGATTTAATTTAAAAGACTCTTTAAAGCCAACTATCTTTGCTGTTAACTTCTTTTTGGTTTAAAAAGGACTTTTAACTTCTTTAGGAATCATGAAGGAGCATTTTAGGGCTGTATTTTGTCTTCATTCAGTCTGGTTCTGTGCCGTCAGGTTTAAATGTCATTAAAAACCCGTCGCTGACTTATTCCTTTGCCTCTTGTAAGTGATTTGTTCAGAGTCAGAAGCTGCAGAGACGACATTCTCTGACCAATGAGTGACCGGCAGTCCGTCCACGTCACCTTTTAGTATCACAAACCAACAACACAAACCGAGTAGAGTGGGGCCAAGACGGGTCAGTGGAAAAGGGCCATATGTGACGTTAGTTTTTCCAAACTCTTGTTCATGAAAAGTGTTTTAGGTTTTTTCAAACCTCGCTATTTGCCTGTTGAAGGAAACCAGAATTACATTTCTACTCGCACTACTCCACTTGTGCACAGGAGGGCGCTGTGTACAAACTGTAATCATGCGATAGTGCAGCCTTTCTTTGCCGGACGCAGTTTCTGTCCTGGTCGCACATGTTGCTGTATCCAGTC
The DNA here is from genome assembly GCA_008086565.1 of Thalassoma bifasciatum. Taxonomy (NCBI): domain Eukaryota; kingdom Metazoa; phylum Chordata; class Actinopteri; order Labriformes; family Labridae; genus Thalassoma; species Thalassoma bifasciatum. The sequence continues at coordinate 51,489 of RPOG01001649.1, read as the reverse complement.
GTGTATTTCCTCCACGTGTCGTTCCTTAGCCTTGTTGATCTCTAAGTAGCGCTCTTCTGTGTGACTTTTCATCGTCAGGTGATACATCTCCAACTCTTGTCTTTTCTTCATCTTGTTGTACTCTCTGTAAAGCTCCTTGTTCTGGCACAACTGTCTGACGATGAAGTCCGTGTTCTCGCTGTGCTTCTTCTTCAGACTCTGGATTTCGTTCACGTACCTGATTAAGTCTCTGGTGAACTCGTTTTCGTAGACGGGTGTGAGTCCCTGTTGTTCCTCCGCCATCCTTCTGGCCTCTTCTTCGTTTTTCCTCCTCAAGTCCTTCAGCTTCTTCTCATGTTCCTCTTGAATTTCTTTAAATTCTCTCGCCCCTTGTTCTCTCCTGCGTCTTTCCTCCTCTCGTCTTTCGTTTTCGTACGTCCTCATTTCCTGCTCGTGCTTCTCTCTGAGCTTTTTCAGTCGTATCCTCTCCTCTTCTTGTCTGTTCTCTTCCTCTTCTTGATGGTTCGCCCACCACTCCTCTCTCTCTCTCTGCCAGGCCTCTTGTTCTTTCCTGACGACTTCTCTGTTTTGCACCAGTAACATCCTCTGGACGGGTGTTTTATTTTCCGACTCTTGGTTTATTTTTTTATCCAGAGTGTAAATCCTTCGCTCCATTTCGCGTCGCTTTTCCTCTTCCTCTATCTTCTTCTTCCTTTCCTCTTCTTCGATGAATCTCCTCCTCCTCACCTGCTCCCTTTTTACTCTTTCCTCTTCCTCTTTAGCCTGTTTTTCTCTCTCTTCTCTGAGTTGATCAAATTTGGCGATCTGGTCTGCCACCTTATGTTCCCTCTCCTTCACTTCCTCTTTCTGTTTCCTCTCCAGCTCTCTCCTCTCTCTCTGTATCTCTGGTTCTCTTTCCTTCATGATCTTTTTCTTTTCTTCCTCTATGGCTGCTTCTGCTTCACTGAACATCTCAGACGTGTAGTGGCCTCCACCGTTTGTTTTTATCATTGCTTTAATCTTTTCCAGAAGCTCTTGGACTTGAGTGTTGCCTTTGTCCCTGTTGTTGAAGACCTGGTACCTTCCTCCACAGTCTTCAGTCAGTTTCCTGATGTAACCTTCCCTGTCGCTCTCAATAAAACTCTCGATTGTTTTATTTCCAAGAGCGTCTCCTTTGGTGAATATGATGATGATGAAGTCCTTCGACTTTTCACCAAAAACCCTCTGGATCAGCTCCACCGTGTCTCTTTCTTCTTGCGTGAGTCGCCCGATTTGCAGCACCAACAGGAAGACGTGAGGTCCAGGAGCCAGTAAGTTGATGCATTTGATGAGCTCCTTTTGGACTTCCTCGTTGGTCAGAACCGTATCGAACAAACCGGGAGTGTCGACCACAGAGACATCGTGCCCGTCGATTTCTGCCGTGACTTTCTTGCATTGCGATGTGACTGAACCTGCAGCGACTTCAGATTTGAATTCCTCTGCGCCCAGGATGGTGTTTCCAGTCGCGCTCTTTCCACAGCCGGTCTTTCCGATCAGGACAATCCTCACACACTCTCTCCTCCGAAGGGTGGAGGGAGACTCTTGACTGTTTGCCCTCTGGAAAAACTCTTGATCCTGCACCACTGGTTGAGACTCTTGAATCTTCACAGCCTTCCCCAAACCACCGACCACACCGGGCATTTCCTCCGTCACGACGCTGTACGCACTGAGAGGGCGTCTGGTCCTCCCAGTCTCTTCAATCCCTTTACCCCTCATTGGTCCCACCAAGTCTTTCCCAACAGCGGGAACTTCTCTACTTGCTGAAATCTTTGGGGACTCTTTCACCTGCACCTGTCTGACATGATCCTTACTTTGGGGCATCCTGCGAACACCTGTATTCTTGTTTTTGGAAGCTTGAACCTGAAAAGATGGACGACTAATCAAAGGCTTTGGGAACATGTCTTTTGTAAAAACTCTGCGTCCCGCGTCCCCCATCGTTTCCACCGTATGCAGAACCTCAGCAACTTGCTGCTCATCGTTGATGTTAAACACAACGTACCTGTCACCACAGCTGTGGAGGAGCTGCTGGATTTCCCTGTTCTCTCTGAAAAACCGCGTAACTGCTGTGAAGGTAGGGTTCCCCTCCACAGCAAAAAGAATCATGGTGAAATCTTCTACTCTGGACCTAAAAGTGCTATGGATGGTCTCTAACTCTTTCTTGTCCTCCACACTGGGGGGGCCCAAAGGAAGAACCATCACAAAAGAGTGGATTCCCTCTGGATCACACAGAGTCACACCTTTGAACGACTCCTTCTTTGCTTGTGCCGGGGGTTTGCCACACAAGGCCGGCAACTCCACCAGCGTGACCTGACGCCCCAACACCTCTGCTGTATTTTTTACACACTCAGAGTCGGAGGATGGACCGAACCTTCGCTCTCCAAGAATTGAAGTAGCTGCTGAAATCTTTAAAGCTTCATGTCGACCAAACAACAGAAGGTTCAGAGGAGGTTTAGTTTGTTGTGGCGCTGCCCAGATCTCTTCCTCTACCCTGATCTCTGTCTCTACTCTAGGCTCTTCCTCTATCTCAAGCAATTTCTCTAACTGAAGCTCATTCTCTTTTGTAAAGGCGATAGACTGTCTTTTGTTTGCACGCACTACGCTCTCGATTTTATCCAACAGTCGCTCACGGACATCTTCTTGAAAAACCTGCTCATCCAAGTCAATGGTCAGTTGTTGCCTGCAGTCTCTAATCAGCTGATCGACAGCAGAGTTCCCCCCATTGTAACTTTGTGTCACGATGAGCAGTGAGTATTTCCAAGCATCTTCTCCGAAGAATCTCACGATGAGCTCCAGTCTTTGTCTGTTCTCCTCGGTGAAATCTGAAGGGTTCACTAAGAGCAGTAAGACGTTTGGTCTGGGAGCGCACTGAGCGGCGCTCTTTGTCAGCTGAAATCTGACCTTGCTCTCAGCCAAACCGAACACATCTCCTGTTTTTACCAGGGTGAACGGCTTCACCCCCCACCTCCCTTGGATCTGTTGAAGTTGCATGGACACTTTTGGATGAGGAGCATCTTTTTTCCCAGCGATGAGGTTGCTTATTGTCGTCTTCTCACTCGGTTTCTTCCCAACCACCAGGATCTTCAGTTCAGAAGCTGTTGAAAGATTAAAAAAATGTTACCAACTTTCATAACTTCTCAGTACAACTCCTCATATTTGGAACAAATACTTTAATGACTATAGGTTGTAAAACTCAGGTAGGACTCATCATTTTAGTCAGTGACTTAAAGCTGCTGTGTGGATTATATGGAAAAGCCAGCGTTTTTCTAGGATGAAGACTCTGTTTCCCATGAGCATTTCCACCCACTGATGTAAAAGTTCTTGCATTTGACCTTTTCTTTTCTTTAAAACTAAGGCCTTAAAAAGTCTGAAATTCACTGAAATGTTATATTCTGGTCTTAAATAAATAAGTTAGCTAGATAGATGAATACATACAGACGTACACTCATGCGTACATACTTTATTATTCACACGTTACTCAAAGGTGTTAAATTTGTCAGGGCAGGATTCGTCAATTCTTTGAGTTTAATTATTTATTTTTTTCGCTGGGCTTTTCGAGAAGGAGATTTAGAGTGAAAACTGTCTTACAAGCTGTTGATATAATTTATCTGCATCCTAGCTGGGCAGTCTATATCTGTAGGTCACGGTTTGCACTTTCACATACAGATATAAACCAGTGAGCAACTTTATGTTCAATAAACAGACAAAAAGTAAACTTGAATTAGTCTCATTGAGTGACACACGCTATGATTTGGTTGTAATGCAGCAGGATCCTCAAACCGTCGACCGTATTTATGTGTTTTTGGTCTTAAATTTCATTCAAAGTGGCATAAAAAAGGTCTGAAAAAGTCTTAAATATTAATTGCCAAAACCTGCAGGTACACTGAAAGTAGTCGCTTAGGGTCAAGAAAGTGAATTGACTATCTGTTCAGCTTAGCTCCTCTGTCGAGCCACGAGACTCTGCACAGTCATTGCAATCACTTAGGACCAACACAGGATGGTCCAGAGTAGATGGTTGAGGTTGGAGTGGTTCGTCTCGTTTGCATTGGACCGAGAAGTAAAATAACTATCTGAGAGTCCAAACTTGTCTAGTGACGTCTTATTGACGACGTACACCTGTCCTTAGTTGATTAGCACAAACAGACAAAGATATCAAGAGAAAAAATATCTAGAAAAAAAAATCGCTCAGGCTTAACAAATATCAAATCTGTGGACTGGAGAAGCAGTAAACAGCATCCTATCTTTTAGCTTCTCTTATTAAAGGACACATTTACCAACTTGATGTGTAACTAAAAGTAATATCATCAGGAATGTAATATATTACTTTTGGCAGGAAGTAATAAGTAAAGTAATTATATTACCTTTAAAAAAGAGTAACGAGTAATAGTAATTTACTACTTTTTTTCAGTAACGGGCCCAACACTGTCTACTACTGCAGGGGTTCCCAAACTTTTCCGCCTGTGACCCCCAAAATTGCAGCGTTAGAGACTGGCGACCCCCTGCTGTGGTACAACACTAATGGACCAATCCAAAAAAAAAGACAAAAACCAACAAAAAACCCAGAGGAGGCTTTGATTTACCGACTAATGTGCACTTTGCTGTGTTCACTGCATCAAACTTCAACAAAGAAATGTGAAAAACAGATCAAACATTTTCTGTTTGCATAATTTTATATTATCTTTAACCCCTATTTTTGCCTTTATTCTTACAATAACGGATAAAATTGTTCATAGTTTTTGATTTGGGACACATTCCACGACCCCCTATCAATGTCTCGCGACCCCCAATAGGGTCCCGACCCCCACTTTGGGAACCACTGTACTACTGACTCACCAAATGCTTGTGAGGCCATCTTTTGCTCCAGAAATTCCCCCCTTGAATCCCAGAAGCTGGTACCTGTTAGGTGTGACAAAACCAGAAACGTCAGTAAATATAAATATAATTTAAAAAAATTATACAATCAGTGCCCTCTGGATTCTAGATGGTTCCTGATAAAATGAAAAACTCTGACTCCTGTGTTAAAATATGTTGTTTCGTGCAGCAGGTGCATATTTCTACCCACATAGTTCACATTTCTCAAACAGGCTGCGCTGAAGTGACTTGGCAGTGCTGATATTATACAACGCTCACCAAGTTTAAGTGTCTTTAAAATGTATTACAAGACAAAACTCTGAGAAACAAACATATACACTTTTGTACGGCCCAAAATCCTGATAAAGACACTGATAAAAATACTCCACATTTATGCAGAGAGTTAAACAAATTCAACAACTAAACTTTACAAACAGTTAGATTTTTCACTGGTGCTTTTTTTCTTTTTTTTGTTTTTATTCTGCTCAAAGTGTTTCATGTCACACTTACCTGTTGTTTTAGTCTCTTACTGCAGTTGTTTCCCAGTTTCTGAATGAAGAAGCATCCTCTCCAGGTGAACGTTGTCGTTAAAACTCAGGTCCATCACATCCACAAACACCTACAGACAAAACTTCAACCTTTTTGTTCTCATGTGTTGCATTGATTTCATCATCCAATTACTCACCGGGTTCAAGTCTCTCAGCTCATACATGTCACACGTCTGTGTAAAAACCAACACAAGCTCTCAGATTAAAGCAGGTTATACAGAAAAAAAGGGGCGGAGTCAAGTCTCACGTGTCATAGTTTCACCTTTCCAAAACAGGGAAGCAGCTTTGCCAAGAAATGATTCAACAACTGCTCAAACAGGAGCTACTGGCTATGTACAAAAAAAAAAAAAACACTGATCCATCAAAGCATTACATCATATTAACAACTCTATCAATTAGGTTCAAATTCAGTGCTGGAATATTATAAAATATTATTATGGCACAAATATTATAAAAGAACGTTGAACTTCCACAGTATATTTTCTAACTTTTCCTGAATATCTTTACACTGCTAAAATCTGTCACTATAACAAACAGAATCACAAGAATGAAAAGATTCATATTTTTTCTGTTTAGAGTTTTTAAAAAAATTAATCTATTTAGTTTTTGCATCAAAATCACTTTGAATATTTTTATAACAGAATTTAATGCATATTTTTTTCTAAGTTTATCAAAAGTCAAACGCTATCTTTCCTTGTAAAATGTATAAAATTAATCATATTGACTCCATAAGTGATCATTGCTTAAAAGGAACATACACTTAACCAGTCATAGTCATAAAATTGTGATTGATGATTAAATACATTTTATTTTTGTTACAATTAATGTTGTTTTGGTAGTGACCGTTCAGTTTCTGCAGTTACACCAGTTATTTCACTTAACTTGACACAATTATGGATATTTTGCGCTACATCATTTTTAAAAGTTAAGAGTCAAAAATAGCTCTTTTTGTTCTTCAGTTTTTATAACTAAGAATACAATTTAAAAAGTCCGGTTTAGAAAAAGCAGGAATGGGTGTTCGGTTTTGAGAAGAGTCAAAATTCGACAACTTCTCGAAAAATCTTCTTTTTGTTTTTGTTTTTTTTTGCCTCTGTATTTATTTCTCATAATTTCGACATAAATCTTAGAATTTTGACTTTCATAGTCAAAATTTCAACTTTTTATTTCAAAACTTTAAGACTTTTGATTACAGACTTTTGTCATCTTAAAATTTTGACCTTAAATGAGAAAGTTTGGACTTTTTTCACATGATCTTAAACTGATTTCTCAAACTTAAGAAGTTTCATCTCAAAATCTTGACTTTTTGTCTCAGAATTTTGTCTTCATTCTCAAAATTTTCACTTTTTTTAAAAGTATTGACCTTTTATTTAAAAGTTGGAAACAACTCTTACCTTCAGTTTTCATTTTAGCTTTTGATGTTTCAATGGTTTGATGTAATTTTCTGTCAAGTTTATAAACATTACTGTACCTGTAAAAACTTCACTAAAGCATGATTTACAGAAAGTCGTGAATCCAGTTGAAATCGCTGTATCCGCCAGAAAAAAAACTAGATCTTTTTCTAAAATCGTTCAGCCCTAGTCCCCTAGTTTCCCCAGAATTACTTTTGCATGATATATCATTTTATCTAAGATTTGGTTTAGTAAAAAATGAACATCAAAAATTGCGACTTCCGAAACCATCACGTGACTACTGAAACATTTCCTTGCACATTCCTTCCTGAACATGTGTCCAAAGATAGAAAACAAAAGTAAGTGTTAAAATCAAATAGTGCTTAGTTAATTGCAGCAGGTATGTCTTGGTAGTGACACTCCTTAAAACCACAAACTGATTCTTAGACGATCTACTCACCATGTGGCTATGAATGAACCGGAAAGTTGTCTCTTTGTGGTGAAATTTCTTAGTGTTGCTAAAACAAAGCTCTGCCTGCAGACTGGAACTCCCTGTGTTTCTGAATTGAGATGAAAACTTGAGATAGGAATTTTTACATAAAGACTTAATTTTAAAAAAATTTACAAAATCATTGTTAATCTTTCAGCTCCCCTTTAAAGAAATCAAAAAGATCTATAACAATACAGTATTTAGAAAATTGACAAAAATCATATGGATGTGAATTAAGATTTCAGAGTTGAAGGTTGAGACAGACACCTCCCAATGGAAAGTGAAATACAGTTGTGCCTAAAAGCTTACACCCCCAGCAGAGTTTCTGATTTTTTGGCCTTTCCTCAGAAAATATGAATGATAACACAAAAACCTTTCTGTCACTCATGGTTAGTGGTTGGGTGAAAACATTTATTGAAAAAAAAAATAGTTTACTCTTTTTAAATCATAATGAAAACAGAAACTTCAAAAATGACCCTGTTTAGAAGTTTATACAACTCTGGTGGAGTGCGTCAAAAAAAATGAACAGGGTCATTCTGTATATACAGGAATTTTATACATTCATTCAATATATAAATTAATGTTTTGTGATAAAATAGCTCAAAACATGATATTAGTATGTGTGCAAGGTCTTATTGTTTTTCAAAAGATGATTTCCAGTGTGGAACTGCAATTTCAGAATGAGTACAATGATCATTTTATGTGTATATATCAAACTAAACTAGGATGCATTCCCCAGGAAAAAAGGACCATTGTTTAGTAGGTACTAAAACAAGTCACAGCAGGGTATCGTCTTATTGTGGATGGAGAGGCCTGTAGTTCTGGGGAAAGTTCCAATGGGCAAAATGCAGCTATAATTGGCGAGCCAGCCAAGAAATATTAGATATGTCCACAGTGTTGATTTTTCTGACTCATTAACATGGAAACCAAAAGTTCATGTGACACCTTTCGTGTTACATACAAAGTGTTGTTCATTATATGCAATGTGGTTTTTAAGTCCCTGGTAATTTGACAGTTGGAGAAAGGCAGAATTACATTAATACTATATTGAAACATTGCATCAGCAATTACATTACTACTTTATGTGTTAAATGTGCTGCAGTTCCCAAAAGCAAAAGGTCATGCAATAGTGCAACCCTTCTTTGCCTGTTTCGGTTTTTTTTGCAGATGTTCCTGTACCCACTTATCTATCTCTTCCTCATGTTGCTCGCTAAGCTCAGAAATCTCTAAGAAGCACTCTTCTCTGTGACCTTTTTGCTCCAAATTGTCCATCTCCATTGAGTGTCTTTGCTTCATCTTGTTGTAATCTTTGTGGATCTCCTTATTCTTGCACAGATGTGTTATGACGAGGCTGTTGTTCTTGCTTTGCTTCTCCTTCAGATCCTTCATTTCGTTTTCAATCTGAATAAAATCAGCAGTATAGTCATTGTCGTATATATGTTGGACTGCGTTTAACTGCTCGGCCAGCCTTCTGGCTTCTTCTTCCTTTTTCCTCATCAGCTCCCACAGCCTATTCTCATATCCTTCCTGAATTTCTTTCATTTCTTGTGCCTCTTGTTCTCTCCTCAGTCTTTCCTCTTCTCTTATATGGTTTTCGTAACTCCTCATTTCCTCCTCGTGCTCCTCTCTGAGCCTTTTCAGTCGTATCCTCTCCTCTTCTTGTCTCTTTTCTTCCTCTTGTTGATGTTTCTCCCACCACTCCTGTATCTCCTGGTGCCAGGCCTCTTGTTCTTTCCTCATTTCTTCTCGGCTTTGCATCAGTAACATAGTCTGATCAGGTGCGTTATTTTCTGACTCGTGATTTATTCTTTTTTCCAGAAAATAAATTCTTTGCTCCATTTCGCGTTGCTTTTCCTCTTCCTCTCTCTTCTTCTTCCTTTCCTCTTCTTCTGTTTCTCTTCTCCTGCTTTCCTGCTCCCTTTTTACTTTTTCCTCTTCCTCTTTAGCCTGTTTTTCTCTCTCTTCTCTTCTTTGATTAAGTTTGGCAATCTGATTCTCCATCTTCTCTTTCCTCTCCTGCAGTTCCTCTTGCTGTTTCCTCTCTAGGTCCCTTTTCTCCCTTTCTATGTCTTTCTCTCTTTCCTTCATGATCTTTTTCTTTTCTTCCTCTATGGCTGCTTCTGCTTCACTGAACATCTCAGACGTGTAGTGGCCTCCACCGTTTGTTTTTATCATTGCTTTAATCTTTTCCAGAAGCTCTTGGACTTGAGTGTTGTTGCCTTTGTCCCTGTTGTTGAAGACCTGGTACCTTCCTCCACAGTCCTCAGTCAGTTTCCTGATGTAACCTTCCCTGTCGCTCTCAATAAAACTCTCGATTGTTTTATTTCCAAGAGCGTCTCCTTTGGTGAATATGATGATGATGAAGTCCTTCGACTTTTCACCAAAATGGGAGACCTAGTCGAGGTGGCACAGAGAAAGAAGAACGCACTCAGCGGGCTAAACGTCGTGGTTGTCCTTCTGCAGAGGTCCAGGAGCCAGTAAGTTGATGCATTTGATGAGCTCCTTTTGGACTTCCTCGTTGGTCAGAACCGTATCGAACAAACCGGGAGTGTCGACCACAGAGACATCGTGCCCGTCGATTTCTGACGTGACTTTCTTGCAGTGCGATGTGACTGAACTTGTTGAGACTTCAGACTCAAATTCCTCTGCGCCCAGGATGGTGTTTCCAGTCGCGCTCTTTCCACAACCAGTCTTTCCAATCAGGACAATCCTCACACACTCTCTTCTCTGAAGGGTGGAGGGAGACTCTTGACTGTTTGCCCTCTGGAGAAGCTCTCGGTCCCACACCACTGGATGAGACCCTTGACCCCTAACAGTCTCCTCCGAACCTTGACTCATCACCACTCCGACCACACCGGGCATTTCCTCCGTCACGACGCTGTACGCACTGAGAGGGCGTCTGGTCCTCCCAGTCTCTTCAATCCCTTTACCCCTCATTGGTCCCACCAAGTCTTTCCCAACAGCGGGAATCTCTCTACTTGCTGAAATCTTTGGGGACTCTTTCACCTGCACCTGTCTGACATGATCCTTATTTTGGGGCATCCTGCGAACACTTGCAATCCGTTCTTTAAAAGCTCGGACATGAATAGACGGAATTCTAATCAAAGGTTTTGGGAACATGTCTCTTGTAAAAGCTCTGCGTCCCGCGTCCCCCATCGTTTCCACCGTATGCAGAACCTCAGCAACTTGCTGCTCTTCGTTGATGTTAAACACAACGTACCTGTCACCACAGCTGTGGAGGAGCTGCTGGATTTCCCTGTTCTCTCTGAAAAACCGCCTAACTGCTGTGAAGGTAGGGTTCCCCTCCACAGCAAAAAGAATCATGGTGAAATCTTCTACTCTGGACCTAAACGTGCTATGGATGGTCTCTAACTCTTTCTTGTCCTCCACACTGGGGGGGCCCAAAGGAAGAACCATCACAAAAGAGTGGATTCCCTCTGGATCACACAGAGTCACACCTTTGAACGACTCCTTCTTTGCTTGTGCCGGGGGTTTGCCACACAAGGCCGGCAACTCCACCAGCGTGACCTGACGCCCCAACACCTCTGCTGTATTTTTAACACACTCAGAGTCGGAGGATGGACCGAACCTTTGCTCTTTAAGAATTGAAGTAGCTGCTGAAATCTTTAAAGCTTCATGTCGACCAAACAACAGAAGGTTCAGAGGAGGTTTAGTTTGTTGTGGCGCTGCCCAGATCTCTTCCTCTACCCTAAACTCTGCCTCTACTCTAGGCTCTTCCTCTATCTCAAGCAATTTCTCTAACTGAAGCTCATTCTCTTTTCTAAAGGCTAAAGACTGTCTCTTGTTTCCAGGCACTATGCCCTCAGTCTTCTCCAAAAGTTGCTTATGGACTTGCTCCCGTGAAACTACCTTGAGGTCTTTATCTACCCTGAAGTCTCCCTCTACCCCATTGTCATCAGTAAAGGCGATAGACTGTCTCTTGTTTGCACGCACTACGCTCTCGATTTTATCCAACAGTCGCTCACGGACATCTTCTTGAAAAACCTGCTCATCCAAGTCGATGGTCAGTTGTTGCCTACAGTCTCTAATCAGCTGATCGACAGCAGAGTTCCCCCCATCGTAACTTTGTGTCACAATGACCAGTGAGTATTCCCAAGCCTCCTCTCCAAAGAAGCTCACAATGAACTCCAGTCTTTGTCTGTTCTCCTCGGTGAAATCTGAAGGGTTCACTAAGAGCAGTAAGACGTTTGCTCTGGGAGCGCACTCAAGGAGACTCCTTTTCAGCTGAAACTCGACTTTTTCTTCAGGCAAACTGAATTCATCTTCTTTTTGTGTCAGCATGAACGGCTTCATCCCCCACTGCTGAAGTTGCACGGACACTCCTGGATGAAGGCCACCTTTTTCCCCAGTAATGAGGTTGCTTATTATGGTCTTCTCTCTTGGTTTCTTCCCAACCACCAGGATCTTCCGTTCAGACCCTGTTAAAGGATCGAAAAAGTGTTACCAACTTTTATAACCTCTCAAAGGGAATCTTCAGTAACGTAAAAATAAACCACGAGAAAATAATTAGTTTAAATCAATGGGTGATGGACAATTTCTGTGTAAGTCTTTGTAGATGACTGTGTTTATGAGCAGACATCAGGAGAATATAAAGTTAATATTTCACTAATGTTGAAAAAGTTTGTCACAGTTGTTCACATTTTTATTTGATAGGCTTACTCTGAACTTTAGACAAGTAATAAAACGTCTTAAGGCATCCCTAAACAAAAAGAACAGGGATCAAAGATCATTGCATTTAAAAAACACATGACGCTATGATAAACAGAGTTTATCAACCTCATTGACAAGTATGTATAAAAAATGAAACCATCCACAAAGAGAGATGTGTAGACTTCTGCAACGTGACAAACCTCAGCTGTTTTAAAGTTATTTTCTCACGAATTCAATGGTTCCTATGGTGGAACTGTATCTATCTCAAGTATTTTAATTTTCTTGCAGCATGTACAAATATATGTATACATTAAAAAAATATATGGGTATTTATATATCAGCTTTTTTTATTCAGTGACTGCTGACATAAGTTTAAACACTTTTAACCAGAGTTTAAACACTTTTATCTGGAGTTCATCGCTCAGATTTATACTGTTTGATTGCTGAGGAACATGGAGTCTACCGGAGAGGACACGTCTGAAACTATATGAACAAAATCAAATATTTGTTAAAAGATTTTGATGCCGTATAAAAAAGCTAAAGGAAAAAAAAAAAGTCCTCACACAAGCTTTCATATTTCATGCATCATAAGGATAATTCTAATCATTTAAGAGGTGGTGTCATTTGTCTGCTTCTTCACTGACAATCCCTACCTCATAGTTATCTACTTATAACTTACGCAATGCTTGAAAGGCCATCTTTTTGCTCCAGAAATTCCCCCCAGGAATCCCTGGATCTGGTACCTGTTAGGTAAACAAGAAACATCAGTCAATATAAATACAAGAGAAATTTTCACCCAGATATAGATATAGTAGATATAATCAGAGGAGCTCGGCCCTGTTCAGTTCTATTGTTGATGTGTGACTTTGTCTTTGCATGGTAGAGTTTGAACTGTCACTTGTAGATGTAGTGATGAACTGTGTTAACTGACAATGGTTTTCTGAAGTGTTCCTGAGCCCACGTGCTAATATCCTTTACACAATGATGTGGGTTTTTAATGCAGCGCCGCCTGAGGGGTCAAAGGTCACGGCCATTCAATGTTGGTTTTGGGCCTTGCTGCTTACGTGCAGAGATTTCTCCAGATTCTCTGAATCTTTTGATGATATTATGGTCTGTAGATGATGAAATCCATCAATTCCTGCAGTTGGACAAAGTTGAGAAACATTGTTCTTAAACTGTTGGACTATTTGCTCACGCAGTTGTTGACAAAGTGATGAACCTGGCTCCATCTTTGCTTGTGAAGGACTGAGCCTTTTGGGGATGATGCTCCTTTTATACCCAATCATGACACTCACCTGTTTAAATCAACCTGTTCACCTGTGGAATGAATGAATGATGAATGAAAATGTTTATTTTGAAAAATGTAAAAGAATTACACGAAGCAAACAGAGTTAAAACAGAGAAACTTTGCAATTTCGTGTTGAATCAGAAGAAGCTACAAAAAAAATTAATGAATAAAAAAAAGAAAAAAATCTTTGCAATTTATGCAAACAAAACAAAGCAAAACAAAGCAAACTTTAAATCACTTGATTACCTTCTTTTACATTTTCAAAAAGAAGTGGAAGGAAGAAAAACTTATTAATTTCCACCTTCTCCAGTTTTAATTAATAACGGTCTAGTTGAATGATCCAAACAGCTGTTTTTTCAGCTTCAGCAACTTTACCAGACTTTTGTTCAACCTGTCCAAGATTTTTAGGAGCGAGATGCAGCCAATATATTCAAAATGAGTGAATTAAAAAAAAAAAAAAAAAAAGTTAATCAGTTTGAACATAAACAACCTTGTCTTTATAGTGTATTCAATGGAATAACGTACGAACTTTATTGGAACTGGGATTGTAAATGTTTACTATAGCACAGTGAGCACTTTAGTTTTGCAATTTCAATCCCCTGTGTGTGTTTCACAAATTGCAGAAATTATAATAAAGCTACCTTGACACTACTTTCACATTTTATTGACACATACTGTGCTCAAGTGACTTGGCAGTACTAAAGTTAAAAAACAAGTTTAAGTGTCTTAAAAATGTATCACAAGACTAACCTCTTAAAACAAACAGGAAAACATTCATTTTTTATATCACAAAGAAATCCCAAAGAAAATAAAGTATTGAAACTCACAGAGTTAAAGAAAAACATAACAGACTATTAGATTTTCTCAGCTAAAGCAAACTTTACCAACCTACAGTTACATTTTATTTTACTGCATAGATTGTATCATGACACACTTACCTGTTGTTCCAGGCTCTCACTGCAGTTTTGTTTTCAAGTTTTGGGATGTAGATGCATCTTTTCATGCAGCACACTTTGGTAAATCTCAGGTCCATCTGATCATACAGACACAAATTTCATCCTTTTTGTCTTTTTGAATGATGCGTCATGTGAGCTGTGTTATTGTTATCATCTGACTACTCATCAGGTCAAAGTCTCCTCAGCATTCATGTAACAGGTCAGTGCGGTAAAATTTAATACCAGCAGATGGTTTTTCCAGCAATAAATTGGCGGAACAAGGAAAGAGCTTTTCTAAGAAATGACTCAACAATTTCTACTGACACTAAGGTTTTAAAGCTCCTGTGACTATGTAGAAAACACTGATCCATCAATGCATTACGGCTCACAGGTGTTTTTTTTTATCTCTTCCTGCAAAATGCCAGTAAATATGGAATAAAATTTAAATCAGATTTATTTTGTATGACATTTTTCTGTGTATTAATTTATTTAATTTTACTTTGATAAGAAATTAACATCATATATTGTCACTACTGAAACTATCATGTCACAACACAATTTCCACATGTTCCTGGAGTGACATTTTGTGCTATATGTTACCATAACTCAATAATGCTAGGCACAATGTATAGATAGAAAGATAGATAGATAGACAGATAGTTAAAATGACAAAGTGCTCCTTTGATTGTAGAAATTATGTTTGTTGGTGAAATTTTCTGTGTATGTTGATGAAACCAAACCCTAAACTCAGACTAAAACTCTGTTTCTGAAATGACATGAAAACTCTGGCCAGTGATTTTTACAGAAAGACTTTTAATTAAAGAAAAATAATACACAATAAATGCAAATATTTCAACAACCCTTCAAAAGAAATCAAGAAGATCCAATAAAGCACAATATTTTACGAAAATCATATAGATGTAAAAAAAAAGTGACAGATAAAACAGGATTTTTGTACACTCACTCAAAACATCAATTAATATCTTGTGACAAAATAGATCATAACATGATATTTGTGTGCAAGTATGCAAGGTCTGAACACTTTGATGTTTTTCAAAATATGATTTTCATTGTGGAAAAGCAATTCGAACAGATTCTGTACAAGATCAATTCATACATATATCAAACTAAACTAAGATGCATTCCCATGGAAAAAAAAGTTCCTATGGGCAAAATGCAGCTGTAATTGGCGAGCCAGCCTAGAAATATGTTTACAGCGTTGATCTTTTCGACTCATAAACATGGAAACAGGTCATGTGACACCTTTAATTATTGTATAGTTTATTAAATGCAGTGTAGTTTTTGAAGCCCTCTGGTAATTTAACAGTTGAAGAAATGCAAAATGACATCAAGATTATATTCATGGGTCAATGAGGTGACGTCCCCTTTTTTGTGTCTGAGTGTAATATTTCCTTCCATCATGAATTGAGTATTTCATCACATGTATTTCTTTATTCTATGAAACCTGTGTTATTTGAACACATCTTTAAACTATTAAAATATAACATGTTTTTTTGTGTTTTGGTTCCTCAAACCCCCAAAATGTCAGGTGGTGCAACCGTCCTGACAAGTATCCACAGTAATTAAACTCTAAAAATTGAATGTCAGTTCTTGTAAATGGAAATTAAAAATACAGTGGCATTATTTTATGCTTGAACCTTTTTAAATAAAACATTCTTTGCAAATAAAAAGAATTTTAAAGCTGTTGAGAAATGTCNCCAATGTAATAATGTGAAATGTTATTTTAACATCAAATTATTTATCTTATTCACAAATAAAAGAAATGAAACACACAAAATGAAAATGTATGAGTCACTACAGACACTTGAGAGATACTTGCCAATAATTTCACACAGAAAAAATAACAGGAACATATAAATATATTTTCATATATTTGGTTGCACCACCTGACATTTTTGGGTGCTCAAATTAAAAATACTAAAAAATAATGAACCTAAAAACTTTGAAATGTTGGTCAACTACTGAAATCTGTTAGAAAACATAATTCTTCTCTCAGAAATATGTTTTTATCCATTTTCAAAGAACTTTTTAAAAATACGTTTTTAGACCCTCTTGTTGTCATTGACCCTCATACATTATATTTTTGATTACATTGCTCCTCTACTTTTGGTGCTAAATGAGCAGTTCTCAAAGAAAAACAGCTCAAGATATAGTGCACGCTTTCTTTGCCCGTTTCTGCTCTTTTTGCACATGTTGCTGTATCCAGTCGTGTATTTCCTCCTCGTGTCGTTCCTTAGCCTTGTTGACTTCGAAGTAGCGCTCTCCGGTGTGAATGTTGGACCTCAGTTCGTCCATCTCTGCTTGGTGTCTTTTCTTCATCTTGTTGTAGTCCATGTCGAGCTCCTTGTTCTGGCACAGCTGTGCGATGATGTAGTTGTTGTTCTCACTTTGCTTCTTCTTCAGATTCAGAATTTCATTTTCACTCCGGATCAACTCAGCGACAAAATCATTTTTGTAAATGTGATGATCGACACTTTTTTCCTCGGCCATCCTTCTGGCCTCTTCTTCGTGATCTTTCGTCAGATCCCACATCTTTTTGTCGTACATATTTTCAATTTCTTGCATTTCTTGTTCCTCTTGTTCTCTCCGGAGTCTTTCTTCTTCTTTCATTTGTTTTTCGTATCTCCTCATTTCCTGCTCGTGCTCCTCTCTGAGTTTTTTCAGTTGTATCATCTCTTCTTCTTGTCTCTTTTCTTCCTCTTGTCGATGTTTCTCGCACCACTCCTCTCTCTCCTGCTGCAAAGTCTCTTGTTGTTTCCTCATTTCTTCTCTGGTTCGCATCAGTAACATCCTCTGGACAGGTTTTTTATTTTCTGACTCTTTATTTATTTCTTTATCCAGATCGCTGATCTTTCGTTCAAGCTCGTACCGCTTTTTCTCATACTCTTTCTTCTTCCTCTTTTCCTCTTCTTCTGCTACTTTTCTCCTCTTCTTCTGCTCCTTTTTTAGTTTCTCCTCTTTCTCTTGAGCTTGTCTTTCCCTCTCTTTTCTTTCTTTATCAAATTTGTTGAACCGAACCTGTTTCTTCTCTTTCCTCTCCTTCACTTCCTCTTGCTGTTTCCTCTCCAGCTCTCTCCTCTCCCTCTGTATCTCTGGTTCTCTTTCCTTCATGATCTTTTTCTTTTCTTCCTCTATGGCTGCTTCTGCTTCACTGAACATCTCAGACGTGTAGTGGCCTCCACCGTTTATTTTTATCATTGCTTTAATCTTTTCCAGAAGCTCTTGGACCTGAGTGTTGTTGCCTTTGTCCCTGTTGTTGAAGACCTGGTACCTTCCTCCACAGTCCTCAGTCAGTTTCCTGATGTAACCTTCCCTGTCGCCCTCAATAAAACTCTCAATCGTTTTATCTCCAAGAGCGTCTCCTTTGGTGAATATGACGATGACAAAGTCTTTAGACTTTTCACCGAAAACCCTCTGGATCAGCTCCACCGTGTCTCTTTCTTCTTGCGTGAGTCGCCCGATTTGCAGCACCAACAGGAAGACGTGAGGTCCAGGAGACAGTAAGTTGATGCATTTGATGAGCTCCTTTTGGACTTCCTCGTTGGTCAGAGCCGTGTCGAACAAACCGGGAGTGTCGACCACAGAGACATCGTGCCCGTCGATTTCTCCTGAAACTTTCTTGCATTGCGATGTGACTGAACCTGCAGCGACTTCAGATTTGAATTCCTCTGCGCCCAGGATGGTGTTTCCAGTCGCGCTCTTTCCACAACCAGTCTTTCCAATCAGAACAATCCTGAGACACTCTCTTCTCTGATCGGTGTGTTTTGGAGCTGCCTTGAGATCCTTCTCTACCTTTGGTTCATTCTCTTCACTAAAGGTTGAAGACACTTTCTTTTTTCCAAGCACTACGCTCTCGATTTTACCCATCAGTCGCTCACGGACATCCTCTTGAAGAACCTGCTCATCCAAGTCAATGGTCAGTTGTTGCCTACAGTCTCTAATCAGCTGATCGACAGCAGAGTTCCCCCCGTCGTAACTTTTCGTCATAATGAGCAGTGAGTATTTCCAAGCTTCCTCTCCAAAGAAGCTCACGATGAGCTCCAGTCTTTGTCTGTTCTCTTCGGTAAAATCTGAAGGGTTCACTAAGAAAACTAAGACGTTTGGTCTGGGACTGCACTGAAGAACAATCCTCTTCATCTGAAACTTGAATTTGTCTTCAGACGACTTGAGGACGTCTTCTGTTTGTATCAGGGTGAACGGATCAATCCCGCTCTTCCCTTGTTTTGATTGAGGAGCATCTTTTTTCCAAGCGATGAGGTTGCTAATTGTCGTCTTCTCGCTTTTTTCCTTCCCGACCACCAGGATCTTCACTTCAGATTCTGTAAAAGGATTTAAAAAGTGTCCTGAACTTTCATAATTTCACGAAGGAAATTCTCAGTGCAATACAACAAGAGAAAAACATTTTTCAAAGACCCTTCCTGGATGACCTTGTTTGCGTAACTTTTAGCAGAAAACAGGATAATATCAAGTTTGCACCTCGACCTAGAGTGATAAATCTTACACATCAATAGTTCTTATTTTATTGTCCTATTGTCTTATCTGAAGAGAGTTGACCTATGAATTGCATACGTTCCCGGTACGTCAAATCAGGGTAATACAAAGCTAATATTTCACCAACAGCTATAAATCTTACATATCAGTCGTCCACATATTAATTGTCCGACTAATCTGAACTTTAGACGAGTTATAAAAAGTCTCAACACGTCTTTGAAGGCTCAGAGATCACTGCATTAATAAAAAACATAAATATGACTCTGTAGTTGAGATCACTGCATTACTGTTTTTCTCTGACTCATTTCTTGAAACAGGTATTTCATTATCAAAACGACCACTCGGTAATTGTTCACAACAGAATTGATTTTCTCATAAATATTGAGGTTAGGGTGAGTCAGCGTTTTTTATATGCAGACACAAGTTTAAACAGTTTTAATCAGAGTTTAACTGTTGGATGCTGATTGCTGAGGAACATGGAGTCAACTGGAGAGGTCACGTCTGAAACTTTATGAACAAAATTGAATATTTGAAACAAAACTTCTATGCCCTAAGATTAAAAAGACTAAAAGAAAAAAAAAAGTCTTTCATATTTAATGCATCAGAGGGAAAATTCAGATTCATTTATTGGCTTAATGGAATTATACAAACATTGCTATGTCGTCTCATTCATGTTTTCTATAAGTCTGCCTCCTTACTGATAACACCGACCACAGAATTAACTGCTAATAACTCACCAGCTGATTTTGGGGCCATCATTTTGCTCCAGAAATGTCCCTGGTTTCCCAGAAGCTCGTACCTGTTCGGTGTGACAAAGCAAGAAACATCAGGACCAATTCAAGACTTCACATAAAACCATTCAACTGAAAAAAAAACGTAATTTGTGACCACGCCCATTTAGTTACCAAAAATCCTTTAATACATTTCCATTGTCAATAATGTTTGGCTGAACTTATAGGAAAAAAAAACCCTAAAACAAGTTTTTTCAAATATTCACCATGTGAAAATTCTAAGTTAAACGTCAAATTTCCAAACTTCCTGTTAATGGATTTGTCCGCGCACGCGCCCGCGAGGTCTATTCGATTCCTGCCTGTGGCCTGTTTCCCACTCTCTCCCCCTTTCCTTCTCTGTCCACCGTCCCCCTCTATCCAGTTAAGGGCAGAGAAGCCCAAAAAATATCTTTAAAAAAATATATATATATTTCCCCTGAACATTATATATATCTTTGTAGGTCTTAGTTGAGTAAATGTGCACAAAACGTTTCATGCATATGTGAGATATGTGAAAAAACTGTTAACCTTTGCTGCCTCCCCGGGTCACACCCATTAAATTACAAGAAATTCGTCAATAACTTTTCATTATCAGTATAATTAGTGTACACATACAATTTGAAGATGATGATAATTTACCCGATAAAATGTCAAAATCTGATATTAAACCGTTTCTCCAACTTCCTGTTCAAAACTCACCGTGATCATATGAGACTTTTTTGTAAGTTTAGGTGCGATAGTTATGCACAAAATCTGAAAAAAAATATCATTTTTTCTTCTGAATGAATGATGTTGTTGAGCTGAGACTCATAAAACAAAGCATGCTGCACTGGAGACAAGTTCCTGGATGATTTCTGAGAAATAAAATCTGACTACAGTGTTAAAAATTTGCTGTTTCCTCTTTGGTAACGAGTGTAAGAGGCAGCAGGTTAATTTTTCGATCCACAAAGTTGATGTTTCTAAAACACCCTGTGCTGAAGTGAGTTGACATTACTCATAAAATGTAATAAAATAACAGATACAGTTTAAGTGTCTTTAAACTGAGTCACAAGACAAAAACATTATATTACAAAAACAAAACCCTGATAGAAATACTCAAAAATAAATGATTTTATGAGCTGAAGCAAACTTTACTAACTTACAGTCACATTTCTCACTGGTGTTGCATAATTTTACCAAGAAAAAATAAAAATAGAAACAGGATAAAGTTGGTTACATGTGATATTAAAGACAGAAATGTTGCACCAAACTGGCCATAACAGTCGTTTAAAGTCTATTTGTCAGACTTTAACGAAGTGGTTGAAGTTAAAAATGAATAAAAAACAACCACAAAATGTTTCAAAAGGACAATTAAAGACGTGAAAAACAACCACAGAGATTAAAGGCAAAACAAGGAAAACTAAAAAGAGACAGGAACAGAGATGATCAAGCAAAATAAAAAAATAAAACTAAAGTGACATCAAAGAAACATGAAACAACTTTAAAAAAAATATATTGGTAGCTGTTGATTTTTCCGCCTCACTTACCTGTTGCTTTAGTCTCTCACTGCGTTTGTTTTCCAGTTTTGGATGAAGAAGTTTCCTCTCAGCAGCTGCTGTGGTTAAAGCTGGCGTCTGTCTGATCCTCACAAACCTATAAACGCAGATTTCCTCCTGTTGTTCTCAGCGACTGATGCATCATGACTTTACCGTAATCATCAAACCGCCCACGAGGTTAAAGTCTCCCATAGTATAAATGTGTCAGGTCAGTGCAGTAAAGATTTATACTGTAGAAAATTATTTACTGTTAACCTTTTATGTAACCAGACAGAAAACCAAACGCTCCTCTTTCTTTTTAGGGGTTAAATTATGTCTGGGAGGATTTTCTACAAAACCATTTATATTTATAATAAAGCAAAACTGCACTGAGCTACTGACATTATTCTGATTATTCACCAACCTCAAAGTCAAACGTTTTTCAGATAAAAACCTGGAATTTTAGAAAAAAGTCAAAGTAATGAGATAAAAAAGTTTAATTTTCTAGAAAAAGTCAAGGTTATGAGATATGAAGTCAAAGTTGTGAGATAAAAATTGAGTTTTTCACTGTAAAAAAAACTCAGTTATTATGGTAAAAAGTCAAAGATAGGGAAAAAAAAGTCAAAATTTTAAGGAAAAAGTCAATTAATAAGACAAGAGGTTAAAATTTTGAGATAAAATGTCAAAGATATCAGATAAGTCGAAATTTTTAGAAAAAAAATCAAAGTTATCCGATAAGAAGTGAGAGCTATGAGATACAAAGTACTTTTTTTTTTTTTTAGAAAAGAGTCGAAGTATTGAGATAAAAGTCAAAGTTATGAAAAAAAAGCAAAGATATGAGATAAAAAGCTGAAATTTTAGAAAAATTCAAGGTTATGAGATTTGAAGTCTAAGTTATAAGATAAAAACTGAGTCTTTATAGTAACAAAAAACTCATTTTTTTGGTGAAAAATATAAGTTATGAGATGAAAAGTTTTTTTTTAGAAAAAGTCAAAGTAATGGGATAAAAAGTTGAATTTTCTAGAATAAAGTCAAGGTTATGAGATGTGAAGTCAAAGTAATGATACAAAAAACTGAGTCTTTATAGTAAAACACACAGTTTTTATAGGAAAAAGTCAAAGTTATGAAATAAAAAGTCGAATGTATGAGATAAAAAATTTGAATTTATTAGTAAAAAATCAAAGTTATGAGATAAAAAGTGGGAGCTATGAGATACAAAGTAGATTTTTTTTTTAGAAAAGAGTCAAAGCACTGAGAAAAAGTCAAAGTTATGAGATAAAAAAGTTGAATTTATTAGAAAAAAGTCAACTTAATGAAATAAAAAGTCAATTTTTTAATCAAAAAGACTTTTTTTTTTTGGAAAAAAGTCAAAGTTATGAGATAAAAGTCCAAAAGTTAAAAGCCAATAAGAAGTGGTGAAAATTTTGAGATAAAACGTCAAAATTTTTAGAGAGTCATGAAAACCTTGGAATTTGAAATAAAGCCAGTACTTTGAAATTTTAAGTGGAAATAATGAGATAAAACGTCAAAAGTTTTATTTTTAAATTAGAAATCTTTACTGTTTCCCCCAAAATTTGACTGAATATAGACAAAAAAATAAAAAACTCTTTACAAAGCCAGTTTTTCTTTTTCATATTTCTAAGTGGCTGAAAAAGACTTTTGTACATAATATATGTTTCCATGATAGAAAATGTTCCTTCAAACAGTAAAGAAGTGTTTTAAATAATTGTTTGGGTTATGAAGCTACTTTTTTAGACTCAACAACTGCGTCTGATAAAGAGGACAAAGGTTTTAGAGCTGAACCATCAGAGCTTTAAAATATTCATTTAATTCATGTAAAAGAAAGATGTACTGAGATTGTTCAGTGACTTTTCCAACAGTAAACCTGGTCCTTGAACTTCCTCAGCCCTTTGTTAAGCTCCGCCCCCTTTGAGAGCTGGTCCGGGAACAGGTGTGTCACTGAAGTGGTTTCAAGTCAAGACTCTGGAAGAATCTGGACAAACTCGTCTTTACCAGGAAATCCCGTTTGGAGTTTGAGGATTTTAGAGTTTGTAATGAAACAGCTGAGACATTTATTATCTCTGTGACAAACTGATAAACAAACATAAACAGGCAGAACATTTACAATCTGTCACACTTCAGCAGCTCAAGAGAGAGGAATCAGTTTTAAATATTTCAGGTGGTAACGAGACCCAGAGTTAGAATAAACACAAATTAGAATAAACTGCAATATGACCTGTTGCAATATTCTAACGTCAGACAGTTCAATATTTCTATAACCTGAAATGTGTCAAAATATCAGGAACAGTTTCTGCAATAGATGTTTTATACTCTACACTAGTTTTACTCCATACTGCTCAACCAAAGAGACAAAATTTTAAAAGCAAGAGAAACAATCTAAGTGGTGAGAAGCAGAAAATTACATTACAAGTGGCAATGAACATAAGTTTAAAGCAGCAAAAATGGTGTAAAAATCAGCAAAAATTGGCAAAACAATTCGAAGGTAGCTTGGTAAAATAGTTTGAAAGTAGCAAATAATGATCCAAAAGTGGCAAAAAATGATTCAAAAGTGGCAAAAAATGATTCAAAAGTGGCAAAAAAATGATCCAAAAGTGGAAAAAAATGATCCAAAGTGGCAAAAAATGATCCAAAAATGGAAAAAAATGACCCAAAAGTGACAAAAAATGATCTAAAAGTGGAAAAAAAATGATCCTTAAGTAGCAAAAATGATCCAAAAACGGCAAATAATGATCCAAAAGTGGCAAAAAAGATTCAAAAGTGGAAAAAAATGATCCAAAAGTGGGAAAAAATTATCCAAAAGTGGAAAAAATGATCCAAAAGTGGCAAAAAAAATGATCCAAAAGTGGAAAATTGTCATCCAAAATGGCAAAAAATGATCCAAAAGTTGCAAAAAATGATCCTAAAGTGGCAAAAAATGATCAACAGTAGCAAAAAATGAGCCAAAAGTGGCAAAAAAATGATCCAAATGTGGCAAAAAAAATGATCCAAAAGTGGAAAAAAAGATCCAAAAGTGGAAAAAAATGATCCAAAAGTTGCAAAAAATGATCCTAAAGTTGCAAAAATGATCCAAAAGTGGAAAAAATGATCCAAAAGTGGAAAAAAAGATCCAAAAGTGGAAAAAAATGATCCAAAAGTGGAAAAAAAGATCCAAAAGTGGAAAAAAATGATCCTAAAGTTGCAAAAATGATCCAAAAGTGGAAAAAAATGATCCAAAAGTGGAAAAAAAGATCCAAAAGTGGAAAAAAATGATCCAAAAGTGGCAAAAAAGATCCAAAAATGGCAAATAATGATTAAAAGTGGCGAAAAATGATCCTAAAGTGGCAAAAAAGATCCAAAAATGGAAAAAATGACCCAAAAGTGACAAAAAAGGGGTGAAAAGTGAGTTAAATGACAAAAACAGCATCAGAAATTGGCCAAAATAAAGTAATAAAAAACTATGAAAATACTCAAAAAGTAGCAAATACTTATTGAAACACTGAAAAACTTCATAATAATTTACTTAAAAAAATACAGAAATACTTCGTAATAAATGCAAATTTAATGCAACCATATTGTGCAAAAGGAACTTTTTTTTGGGACTGTTTTATCAGGATGTAAAAGTTAGACTCAGTTTCTGAAGCTTTTAACGTGTTTGAATGTATTTGAGGTATCTGTTTGAATCGTGGCCTCGCTGTGTTTTTAGTGTAAATCTATTTCCAAAGATCAGACGATTCTGTTTCCCGCTGATCTACAAAGAGAAACGTTTCCACCCGTGAACCAGCGGGTTTTTATTTTTCATACCTGAGCGTCTGTTGGGTTTGTTTGATTTATATCACAGCACGTCTGAATTCAACATTTGTTTTAAATACATGTGCACAGAACTCGCTCCCTCCTCTTCTCCTGGGAGGTCAGTGGGTATGTTTGATTTATAGCCCCGTCCCTCCCGGCTGTGTTTTCACATGCACCGCTCAGACCCCTCCTCAGTGTGGAAAGAATTAATAAAACACACTCACACTCTCTCAAACACACTCTTAAACTCAGATGTTCAGCTGGATAAGCTGCAGTTCCTGCTCTCCTCACACGTTCCTGGTTTTTATCAGCTCTTTTATTTTCTCTGACAGGAACAAAGACGAATGACTCACAGCTCAGACACTTTCTGCTGCGAACCAGTTTCCCCGACTCTGTAACAAGTTACTGAAGAGAAACTGAAATAGAAACTGAAAGTAATGACTTCCAAAACAATAAAACTCTGCTTTTCATTTACAGAATCTTCCCAGTCCTAAATTTAGAAACAGCACATTCCTTGTTATATAATCAGCAGCAGTTTCTCTCCTTTAGTTGGGAAATATTCTTATATAATGTTATTTTGCTGTGTTAAACACAATTTTACACGCTATAAAAAAAGTTATGAATGCATAAAAATTCATCATCTATGAATAAATCTTTTTTTTTTCAACAATAGCAAACACCAGTTACATGTTTTTGCGCTTTTTAAATGACAACGTTTCAATATTTTACATATAACTTAAGTGTCCCAGTTTATAGAGGGTGCTTGAGTTGTTCTTGAAATTATAAACTTGTGGTGCAAAGTTAACCCTTTAGGCGCTGAAGTCACAAAATCGCGACTTGCCGAATCTAACAAGCCAAAGCTGCAAATGTGGTGCCTCATGTAGTTAGTACTTTACACCAGGAGATGGTGGACGTCTGTAACTTTAATCTGAGCCATATTTGTGGGCGTGTTTCAAATAAAAGTTTTGGAGTTTAAAGAGTTTGAGACCCCCCACTGGTCAAGGAGACTAACAGAGAGCAAGAAAGCAACTTTACAGCAGCATCCCCAAACCATTGACCATATTTATGTGTTTTTGGTCTTAAATTTCATTCAAAGAAGCATAAAAAAGGTCTTAAAAAGTCTTAAATTTGACTCGCTGAAACCTCGAGGTACCCTGTGCCCAAAATAAAGATTTAAAAACGTTGCATTCATGTCTCTTCCTGCACCAAAAATGTACAAAACAGAAACTTCAAAACTGAGAATCGTAACGAACTGAATTTTTTTGTATTGTTACTCGGATGTGCTTTGTTTTATTTTGAAAGTCACGGGGCGTTTTTAGGTGGCTTCAGTCTTGATTTCTAACCCATGCGGTGATCTCCACTACAGAGTCATGTCTGCTTTTCTTTCGGTGTCTTTTCTGAACCTCAAAAAGTGTCCGGTTGTTTTTCTTCTGCATCTTTTCTGTCAAACATTTCTCTCGTCTTGATGTTTGAGTTTCCTGTTTTTCGTTCTCTGTCTGTCTGACTTTTCCTTTTTGTCTCATCAACTCATTTGTCTGCTTCGGTTATTTCTCCTCCTCGTATTCTCTCGCTCCATGTTTATTTTCTCCTCCTCCCCCGAGAGTCGTCCTGACAGCAAAAATGAAGTTATCTAAATTGTGGCTGTGAGATTATCCGTCTGCAGAAAGTTTGAATTCTTTCTCAGTGGAACAAACGTCTGGGTGAAGCGATCGCTCTGAAACAGACGACTCATAAAAGACGGGAGGTTTTTCAGGTAATGTGCTTAAACGATAAAATAAAATAAAAGTGAAGAGTGTGGTCAAACTTCATCAGTTCCTCAAAGCAGGAAACTCAATGTGTTCTGAATTATCCGCACATTAAAAAGCAGTTAAAGCTCAGATTCAACATCAGCTCCGTCTGTTTCTGGACTTTTCTCAGAGTAATTAGTTTTCTGGCTCGAAGGCACTTTGGCAGGAAAACAAAGGCGTCTCGGTGGAGTTGAACTTGTGACCCCTGAGTTACAGTCTGGCCTGTTTGACACCCTGTAAGAGTAAAAAAAAACATGTGGGAAACGGTTTTAAATAGTCTGAAGACGCGGTCAGAGCGCGGCGTTGGCTCGCGTTGGTGCAGTGATGTTTTTGGGACGGTGGCGTGTTGTTTCAGCGGCGGTGTGACTCACAAACCGTCAGCTCTCTGGCTGCGTGTTTAAACTAAACCCTGGTTATTATTAACGGCCTGAACAGAGTGAGAGACGGCAGATAATTCCCATAAATCATTGGGGTTTGGTCAGATGGTAAATGGAGCTGTTATCAGATGGGAAACTTTCACAGAGTCAGTCTGTTACACCTCACGCTGACCGCCGCCATCGCCACCGAGTGTGTGACCCATAAACACTGTGCTCATAGAAACTAGGGTCAGGCCTGATACCGATTATCGGTTGTTAAGGAGACGATAACTGATATCTATGAACGATACTCATTTACACGTCCCCTTTTTTGTGTCTGAGTGCAATATTTCCTTCCATCATGAATTGAGTATTTCATCACATGTATTTCTTTATTCTATGAAACCTGTGTTATTTGAACACATCTTTAAACTATTAAAATATAACATGTTTTTTTGTGTTTTGGTTCCTCAAACCCCCAAAATGTCAGGTGGTGCAACCGTCCTGACAAGTATCCACAGTAATTAAACTCTAAAAATTGAATGTCAGTTATTGTAAATGGAAATTAAAAATACAGTGGCATTATTTTATGCTTGAACCTTTTTAAATAAAACANAATAAAAGAAATGAAACACACAAAATGAAAATGTATGAGTCACTACAGACACTTGAGAGATACTTGCCAATAATTTCACACAGAAAAAATAACAGGAACATATAAATATATTTTCATATATTTGGTTGCTCCACCTGACATTTTTGGGTGCTGAAATTAAAAATACTAAAAAATAATGAACCTAAAAACTTTGAAATGTTGGTCAACTACTGAAATCTGTTAGAAAACATAATTCTTCTCTCAGAAATATGTTTTTATCCATTTTCAAAGAACTTTTTAAAAATACGTTTTTAGACCCTCTTTTTGTCATTGACCCATTTGCATTTTTGCAGATATCGGCGCCGATAATCGGTCTATCACTAGTCAAACTGCATTTCAGCATTTTTGACTCCCAAGCAGGTACTTTGTTGTGTTTTTGCTCCGAAGAAGTCAGAAAGTAGAAAGGATTACGAAGGGGCATCGGCCCCCCTGCCCCCTCCCCTGTAAACACCACTGCCTTCAAATGTGATAATTTGTTCCAATGAGCTCCTCCTGACTCTGTGTGTTTTTGTTGTTTTTCTCAGGTCGTGTATCTTCTACAGAGCGTGTATGGACATCCCCAGAGGAACAGAGCTGCTGGTTTGGTACAATGACTCCTACACTTCTTTCTTCGGTATCCCGCTGCAGTGCATCGCTCAGGACGAGAACTGTGAGTAAACAAACTCTTATTTATCCCGTCATCAGCTCAAATCCAAACAATATCCAAACAATATCCAGATCATAGAGACAAGTTTTACCCTCAAAAAGTCAAAAAGTTTCACGGGTTTTATTGTAGATGGTTCGATTTGTCACATTCCTGGTTTTGAGTGTTTTTAAAGGCGGCGCTAAACTTCAACTGTACATATCCACCAACTCCATCAGTCCTCAGATCCACTCCACCCTCTCCAACTGCCTTTCCGACATGAGCTCCTGGTTAGAATCAAACTTCCTCAAACTAAACAGTTCTAAAACCGACATCCTTATTATAGGCCCACAATCAGTATTACTGTACTGTATATAGAATGAACAGCGTGGCTCCTCCTGTCACCGTTCTACGTTTTTGAAGCCAAAAAACCCGTTTCTCTAGCCGCCATTGTGCAGCCAGAGTCTGCACAGTAGAGAATTTCCGGTGGAGCCAAATAAAAAAGAGAAATAAAAATATTTATTTCTTCTTCTTCAGAAGGTTTAGTCTCCTTTTGGCTCTTTCCTGAAGTTTCTTATATCCCCGATAAAAACTACTCACGAACGGCAGCTGTTAACTATCGTAAAACGAAACTTATATCGCGGTTTTTAACGTCCAATAACTAATGAGAAACTAACTTCTCAGAAAAAAACACCTGAACACCATGCAGCCAGATGACATCATCATACCACCTTAGAGTAAAGATGAGAGAAACGTTTCTACCAGGTATCGTCATTTTTTAAAGTTTTCCCGGCTCATATCTGGAATACATGGGGAGGCTTCAATAACTCCACCCTCTCCCCACTGCCGTAACCTCGGAGTCACCTTTGACAGTTCCCTCCACTTCAACCACCACATAAAAACAATAACTAACTTTCCACCACCTCAAAAATATTGCTCGCCTTCGCCCATCTCTCTCCTTCGCCGCAGCTGAAACCCTCATCCACGCCTTCATGACCTCACGCATCGACTACTGTAACAGCATCATCTATCATTTAACTTTTCAATGTAAAGCGACTTTGAGTTTTTGAAAAGCGCTTTATAAATAGAATTATTATTATTATTATTATTATAAAACGGCGGCGCTAAAACACGGCGAGCGTCGTGAGGGTAAACAAACACGGCGGCGTCCACATTTCGTGATTTCAGCTGCTTGGATTCTTTAATAAACAGAGACAGAACTTTCATGTTGGTGACACACACTCCTCATTAAAGCCCAGCGTGTGTGTGTGTGTGTGTGTGTGTGTGTGTGTGTTTTAGGGGAAGTTTTTGACTGCGTCTGTTTTCTCTTCTTTCAGCTCCTGGCCTTTGTCTTTTTCCTCTGTCACTAATTTATTTTTGTTTATTTCTGCTCCAGTTTTCTGCTCACTCAGCCTGTTTGGATTTTTTTTTCCCATTCAAACGTTTTTTTTTCTCTGGATTTGACAGAGTTAACTCCCTGCAGGGGGAAAAAAACAAACTTTGACATTTTTCTTCTTACACGATTACGGAGTAAAAAAAAAAAAAAAAAGCTGCATGAGGCCGAGTTTTAATCGCAGGAATCTAAATGAAAATGAATCGAATTAGAAGCTCATCTTTCACAGAGTCGCTCCACAACAAGATCGTGCTGATTGCAAATTAGAGACGTTTGGCCACAGAGGGGTTTGTTTTACAGCTGGAACGACTCTTTTACATGACATCGCTCCACACACACACACACACACACACACACACACACACAATTACATTAGAGTGTTTACGGGGACCTGTTCTGCCAGAGCATTCCTTCCAGACCTCACTTCCTAACTCCAGCGCAGATGAAATATTGTGTTTTTTAACTGCATTAACCGTCCTGTTGTCTGTTCAGACCGAAGTAAACGATCTCACGTTTCATTGGAGGATTGAAACTCACAGAAAGAACATTCAGTACGTTCTTCACATATATATCACTTCACTTTTACTTTATTTATCATCTGAACTCTTCATTTTCTGCTGCTGTGAAGTTAAATCTCTGAAGCTTTTCCAGCGTCAAACGTCTTTAAATTAAATGTTTTTATCAGAATCTAAAAATGTGAGAATTAAAAAAACAAACAAATCAGAGACAAACACACTCCTTCACTTTTCATCCTTCCTCCTATTCTTCTCTCTTTTCTCCTTTCCTCTTTTTCCTTTCCCTCTCCTTTCCTTCCTTGCTTCCTTCCTTCTTTATCTCCCTCTTTTCCTCTCTTCCATCCCTCCTTGATCCCTCCTCCTCCTTTCCTTCCCTTTTCCTTCCTTCCCTCTTTACTTCTCTCTTCTTCCCATTCCTATCTTTTTCCTTTCTTCCTTCCCTCCTTGATACCTCCTTCTTTCCTTCCTTTTTCTTCCTTCCTTCTTTACTCCCTCCGTCTTTCCTTCCATCCTTCCTTGCTTCATTCTTTCTTATTCTTTCTTTCTCTTTCTTTCCTCTTTTCATCCTTTTTCCTTTTTCCCCCCTCTTTCCTTCCTTCCTTTCTTTTTCTCTCTCCTTTCTTCCTTTCTTTCTTTCTTTCTTTCTTTCTTTCTTTCTTTCTTTCTTTCCTCTTTTCCTTCTTTCATCCTTTTTCCTTCTGTCTTTCCTTCTTCCCTTCCTTCCTTCCTTGCTTCCTTCTTTCTTTTTCTTTCTCTTTCTTTCTTTCCTCTTTTCATCCCTTTTCCTTCTATCTGTCCTTCCTTGTTCCTTTCTTCCCTCCTTCCTTCCTTCCTCTTTTCATCCTTTTTCTTTCTTTCTTCCCTCTTTCCTTCCTTCCTTCCGTTTTCCTTCTGTCCTCCTTCCTTCCTTCCTTCCTTCTTTCATCCTTTTTCCTTCAGTCTTTCCTCCTCTCTTCTTCCTACCTTCCTTCATTTTTCTCTTCCTTTCTTCCTTCCTTCCTTCCTTCCTTCCTTTCTTTCTGTCTCTCCTTTCTTCCTTTTTCTCTTTCTTTATTTCTTTCCTTATTTCCTCTTTTCATCCTTTTTCCTTCTTTCTTCTCTCCTTCTTTCCTTCCTTACGTCCTTCCTTACGTCTTCCTTCCTTTTTCCTTCTCTTTCCTTCTTCTTTCCTTTATTCCTTCTTTACCTACTTCCTTGCTTCCTTCCTTCTTTATCTCCCTCTTTTCCTTTTTTTCCTTCTGTCCTCCTTCCTTCCTTCAGTCCTTCCTTCTTTCATCCTTTTTCCTTCTGTCTTTCCTCCTTTCTTCTTCCTACCTTCCTTCATTATTGTCTTCCTTCCTTCTTTTCTTCCCTCCCTCTTTCCTTCCTTCCTTCCTTCCTTCCTTCCTTTCTTTCTCTGTCTCTCCTTTCTTTCTTTCCTCTTTTCATCCTTTTTCCTTCTTTTCTTCCCTCCCTCCTTCCCTCCTTCATTTCTCACTTCCTTTTGTCCATCCATCCATACTTGCTTACCTTCTGCCTTCCTGTCTTTCTTCCGTCCTTCCTTCGTCCCTTTCTCACTTCTTTCTCTCTTTTTGCCTGATTTCTTCCCTCCCTCGTTCATTTACCACCTTTCGTCCTTTCCTCCTTCTCTTCCATCCTTCCTGCTTCCTTCTGTCATTCCCTTTTTTCCTCCTTTCTTTTCTTGTTTCCTTCCCTCCATCCTGCCTCACCTTTTTTCCTCTTCCTCTTTGAACTCATCAGGAAACATCTGTCCATTCTTTTCAGAAACAGTTTTTTATTCAGCTCCTCGATAATAAAGAGGATGAATCTTCACTTTGACTTTTCTCTCTGTCATCACCTGAATCCGAGCGTCTTTCAAACACACAGAAACTCTGAAAGTGAAAGTAAACAAATGTTTCTGAATACGTTTTAGTTTCATGACCCGTTCCTCTTCGTCCTGACCCTTAAACTGCAGAAAACAGACTCTGTTCCCTTATTTGTCTCCACGTTTCCCTCAAAGGTTCAAACGCTCTGAAACATCGTGAACCAACAAAGGAGTAAATCTTCTGTTCCACCCTGCAGTCACAAACATTTCTTCACATCCAAATGAAATAAAATTAGATTACTTCTCTTCGTGCTCGCGCTGAAAGACGGCAGCTCTGCTCTAAATTAGAGACATTTCCCTTCTGACTGCGTTTAGGGTTTCCACTGCTGAGTCGTTATCGGCTGATTGAGAGAAAAGAGGACGAACAAGACGTCAGAAGAGACGCTTTCAGCTCACATCATCATCGTTACCCCCCGCTGTCTGCTCACAGCTTTATTCTCTGGTTTCTAACAGATTTCAGTAGT
This sequence comes from Thalassoma bifasciatum, assembly GCA_008086565.1. Lineage (NCBI taxonomy): Eukaryota > Metazoa > Chordata > Actinopteri > Labriformes > Labridae > Thalassoma > Thalassoma bifasciatum. Next base: position 19,062 of record RPOG01001649.1, on the reverse strand, counting down.
TGACCAACATTTCAAAGTTTTTAGGTTCATAATTTTTTAGTATTTTTAATTTGAGCACCCAAAAATGTCAGGTGGAGCAACCAAATATATGAAAATATATTTATATGTTCCTGTTATTTTTTCTGTGTGAAATTATTGGCAAGTATCTCTCAAGTGTCTGTAGTGACTCATACATTCAACTCATACCAAAAAAAATTGGATTAAAAAAGGGGAAAATTTTGAAGTAAAGTTAAAATGGGAGATGAGTTGATTTTGTGAGAAAAGAGTCAAAATTGCAAGATGAGTCAAAATTGTAAAAGATGAGGACAAAGTTGTCATAAAAAAAAGCCAAAATTATGTAACATAAAGTCAAAATTTTGAGATAAATACGCCAAATTATATGAGAAAGTTGAGATTTGGAAGAAATAATAAATTCAAAAATCAGATGACTAAGTAAAATTTTTTGAAATAAAGTTAAAATGATAAATAAAAGTCAAAATTATGAGGGGGAAAATGCAAAATTTTAAAAGTTAAAGACAAAATCATCAGGAAAAAAAAGCTCAAATTATCTTAAAAAGTAAAAAATTTTGAGATAAAAAGTCAAATTATAAGCGAAAGTAGAGATTGGAGATTAAAAAAAAGTAAAAAATGTTAGATGGTTACGTAAGAATCTCAAAGTTAAGTTCAAATGATGAGACAAAAGTCAAAATTGTATGATAATTAAGACAAAGAAATTGGAAATAAAAGCTAAAATTATATAACAAAAAGCCAAAATTGTAAGAAAAGAAGTCAAAATTTTGAAAAAAAAAGAAAGTAAAAAACATTCTTATATAAAGACAAAGTTGTTAAGTCAAGTTAAAATGATTAGAGAAAAGTCAATCCTTGAAGAAAAGAGAAGTTAAATTTTGAGATAAGTAAAATTTGTAAAAGATAAAGAAAAGGTACCAGAAAAAAGCTAAATTATGTAACAAGAAGTCAAAATTTTGAGATTAAAAAGTCATAATTGTAAGAGAAGAAGTAAAAAACTTTTAAATAAAAAAATCCAAATTATAAAAAAAGTCAAAATTTGGAAATGAAAAAGTAAAAAATGTCGTCTGATAAGGTTAAAATGATGAGAGAAAAGTCAATCTAGGGACAAAAAAAGTCAAAATTGTATCATAATTAAGACAAAGATATTGGAATAAAAGCTAAAATTATGTAACAAATAGCCAAAATTGTAAGAAAAGAAGTAAAAATTTTGAAAAAAAAGCCAAATTCTAAGCAATAGTCAAAATTTGGAGAAAAAAAGAAGTTACATTTTTTGAGATAAGTCAAATTTGTAAAAGATAAAGAAAAGGTACCATAAAAAAGCTAAAATTATGTAACAAGAAGTCAAAATTTTGAGATTAAAAAGTCATAATTGTAAAAAACTATTAAATAAAAAAATCCAAATTAAAAAAGAAAGTCAAAATTTGGAGATGAAAAAGTAAAAAATCTGATAAGGTTTAAACTTTGAAATAAGTTTAGAACGCTGAGAAAAAAGTTGATATTGTGAGATGATAAAGACAAAGTCATCAGAAATAAAGCTGATGATAAAAAACAAGACTGTGTTAATTTTGGAGCAGAGTCTGAGGGAGAGTGAAAATAGTTTTATCTATAAAAGGGAGACGCTGCAAAAAAAAGTTTTGGATCCTTAAAGTAAAGTTTTTAACAGTGAAGAGCAGAAACTTTTCTCTGTGTTTGTTACTGAAGATCTGAAACTGGATTTTTGTCATCGATTTGAAAAACACACACACACACACACATTAAAGAGGACGTATACATTAGAGCCAAACCACACACACACACACACACACACACACACACACACACACACACTCACACACACACACACACACACACACACACTCACACACACCCTGCGGTTGTTTACTGGTGGACGTTCTATCCAATCACAGCTTGTCCTCTTGACAGAGCGCAGCGCGGCCGCCGCCTAACAACAACAGCATGTTCACTGACAGAAAAATAAAATCACTTCAAGGGGACTCCTCTTTGTCCTCCTCCTTTTGTTTGCATTCTTCTCCTCATCCCTCCCTTTCTTCTCTCTCTCTCTTTTATCTGCTCCTTCTGGGCTACACCTCCTCCTCCTCCTCCTCCTCCTCCTCGCTCATATTTATTTTAAAACAACATGAGGAGGAGAAAGTTCAGAGGCAGAAACTGACTCGTCCTCCTTCAGCGTAAAGACTTTCTGAGCCGTCACATTATGATCTCTGTTATTATAATTACCTTTATTGATCTGAAACAGCTTTATTATCTCTGCTAACTTATCATTATTGATCAGTGACAGAGCTTCAGTAACATCATCTGAACGATACCTCACTCAAGTAAACACAGACACACACACAGAAGTTAGAGTCAGAGCTAAAGATAAAACACAAACAAACAGAAGTTAGAGTCAGAACAAAACAACCTCATACAAAAGATAAAACCATAGACTGTATAATGAGTGGACGTAACGACGTTCGGCTCAAACTGAAGCCTCCAGCAGATGCTCCGCCCCCTGGTGTCTGGCTGCAGTATAGGTCATAAGCCCCGCCCCCTGGTGTCTGGCTGCAGTATAGGTCATAAGCCCCGCCCCCTGGTGTCTGGCTGCAGTATAGGACATAAGCCCCGCCCCCTGGTGTCTGGCTGCAGTATAGGTCATAAGCCCCGCCCCCTGGTGTCTGGCTGCAGTATAGGTCATTAGCCCCGCCCCCTGGTGTCTGGCTGCAGTATAGGTCATAAGCCCCGCCCCCTGGTGTCTGGCTGCAGTGTAGGTCATAAGCCCCGCCTCCCCATGTATTCCAGATATGAGCCGGGAAACTGTAAAAAATTACGATACCTGGTAGAAACGTTTCTCTCATCTTTACTCTAAGGTGGTATGATGATGTCATCTGGCTGCATGGTGTTCAGGTGTTTTTTTTCTGAGAAGTTAGTTTCTCATTAGTTATTGGACGTTAAAAACCGTGTTATAAGTTTTGTTTTACGATAGTTGACAGCTGCCGTTGGTGAGTAGTTTTTATCGGGGATATAAGAAACTTCAGGAAAGAGCCAAAAGGAAACTAAACCTTCTGAAGAAGAAGAAATAAATATTTTTATTTCTCTTTTTTACTTGGCTCCACCAGAAATTCTCTACTGCGCAGACTCTGGCTGCACAATGGCGGCTAGAGAAACGGGGTTTTTTGGCTTCAAAATCGTAGAACGGTGACAGGAGGAGCCACGCTGTTTATTCTATATACAGTCAATGTTCAAACCTGAGAGTCTATCAATAAAATGAAGAGCCAGGTTACGTTTGCTCTGCTTGGTGAGGTTGGAGTTGGTAGATGAGACCTGGTAGGACACAACCAGGATTCACTAACGTTACTGACACGTCTCAGAGCACCGAGCTGTGAGGAGCTAAACTAAATGTAGCCGGCTACTAAACTACGCTACAAATTTACAGAGTTTGATTGTTGTCATGTTTCAATCAACAGGGTAATCGTTGAAGAAAAATAGAGTTAAAGAGAAGATCTGATCTACTTTCACTTTTGAGAGTGAAACTAACTTTCTGCAGCATTTGAAACGTCAACAAAACAACAACAAACTCTCTCTCTGTTTGGTTCACACTCCTGCCTCCATGCAGCGTCTCCACGTCCATATTCAAACTCTCACATTTGTAATTCCTCCTGGAATTTATTGAGAATAACAAAAGTGTAGAATAGAGCCAGCTCTAATTCAAACAACGTTCAGTAAACAGCTTAATTCTCTCAGGACGTAAACAGAGGATCAGGTTCAAACATTCGCAGTCGTGTGTGCAAACATACCTCTGTCGTTGTTGTCCGAGCGTCTAAATACTGACTTCACATTCTTTACGTTTCTCAGGAGTCAGAGAAGGACACACTCTGCTTTTTCTCTCCATAACCACCAACTCCATATTCTCACATTAGTTTCTTTGCTTCACTGAAACGCTGAAGGGTTAAAAAAATAATACACTTGCAATTATTATTTCCTGTATTGCGATTTTTGTGTGATTATTTCCAGGTTTCCATCTTCTCTGTTTTTAAACAAACTCATTTTGAACATGAACAGTTTCATTAATTACAGCCCAACAACAACAACCCACTACCACTACAACTGGGACTGATTTTCACACATTTAAACACTTTTACCTGCTTTTTTCACCACTTTTAGCATCAAACTGACTATTTTCCAAGTTTCATCCAACTTGTTGACTTAAGCCATTTTTACCATTTTTCACTGTTTCTTGGTAATTGCTTCGCCATTTTTACTACTTTCTAGATATTTTTAAAAGTTTCATCCAAAATTTTCTTGCCGATTTTGTTGCTTCTTGGCCATTTTAGTCTCTTTTCAATGATTTTTGTCACTTTTGGACCATTTTCCACATTCACTCCCAATTTTCTTTCCAAATTTTGCCCAATGTATTTACTTTTCACTCTTTGTTGCCACTTTTGGACCATTTTTGGCAACAAACTGATTATTTTTCCAAGTTTCATCCTGACTGTCTTGACCATTTTGTTGACTTTGGCCATTTTTAAACTACTTTTTACCATTTTTCTACTTTTTGAGTTTTTCAGAGTTTCCTTCATAACTTTTTTACTAATTTTTTTCTTATTGTTTTTCACCCATTTTAGTCACTTTTTTGTTTCTTTTAGGTCATTGTTTGCAACAAATTGACAATTTTAAGTTGAATCTTAACTTTCTTGACCATTTTTGTTCAATTTGTCCATTTTTTTTTACCACTTTTCACTGTATTTGTTTTGTTTTTATCATCATATTTGTTACTTTGTTAAATTTTTAACATTTTTTTGTCAATTTTTTGTTGCATTTTGGTCATTTCAGTTACTTTTTATTCGTTTTTTGCCATTTTTGGACCATTTTTGGCAACAAACTGATTATTTTTCCAAGTTTCATTCCAACTGTCTTGACCATTTTTTTCTACTTTGGCCATTTTTAACTACTTTTTACTGTTTTTCTACTTTCTGAGTTTTTCAAAGTTTCCTTCATAACTTTTTTACTAATTTTTTTATTGTTTTTCGCCCATTTTAGTCACTTTTTTGTTTCATTTGAGCCATTGTTTGCACCAAATTGACAATTTTAAGTTGAATCATAACTTTCTTGACCATTTTTGTTGAATTTGTCCATTTTTTTTTACCACTTTTCACTGTATTTCTTTTGTTTTTATCATCATATTTGTTACTTTATTAAATTTTTAACATTTTCTTGCCAATTTTTTGTTGCATTTTGGTCATTTCAGTTACTTTTTATTCGTTTTTTGCCACTTTTGGACCATTTTAGGCAACAAACTGATTATTTTTCCAAGTTTCATCCTGACTGTCTTGACCATTTTGTTGACTTTGGCCATTTTTAAACTACTTTTTACCATTTTTCTACTTTCTGAGTTTTTCAAAGTTTCCTTCATAACTTTTTTACTAATTTTTTTATTGTTTTTCGCCCATTTTAGTCACTTTCTTGTTTCATTTGAGCCATTGTTTGCAACAAATTGACAATTTTAAGTTGCTTAACTTTCTTGACCATTTTTGTTGAATTTGTCCATTTTTTTTTACCACTTTTCCCTGTATTTTTCTTGTTTTTATCATCATATTTGTTACTTTGTTAAATTTTTAACATTTTCTTGTCAATTTTTTGTTGCATTTTGGTCATTTCAGTTACTTTTTATTCGTTTTTTGCCACTTTTGGACCATTTTTGGCAACAAACTGATTATTTTTCCAAATTTCATCCCGACTGTCTTGACTGTTTTGTTGACTTTGGCCATTTTTAACTACTTTTTACTGTTTTTCTACTTTCTGAGGTTTTCAAAGTTTCCTTCATAAGTTTTTAACTATTTTTTTTCTTATTGTTTTTCACCCATTTTAGTCACTTTTTTGTTTCTTTTAGGTCATTGTTTGCAACAAATTGACAATTTTTAAGTTGAATCATAACTTTCTTGACCATTTTTGTTGACTTTGGCCATATTTTACCACTTTTCCCTGTATTTCTTTTGTTTTTTCACCATTTGTGCTACCTTCTGATTTTTCTATACTTCCTCCAAAATTTTCTTGACCATTTTTGTTGCATTTTGGTGATTTCAGTTACTTTTTTATTCGTTTTTTGCCACTTTTGGACCATTTTCAACAACAAACTGATTATTTTTCCAAGTTTCATCCCAACTGTCTTGACTATTTTTTTTACTTTGGCCATTTTTAACTACTTTTTACTGTTTTTTTTGTAACTTTTTTCACCATTTTTCTACTCTCTGTTTTTTTTCAAAGTTTCCTCCATAACTTTCTTGCTCATTTATTTGTTGTTTTTCACGAATTTTAGTCACTTTTTTGTTTCATTTGAGCCATTGTTTGCAATAAATTGACAATTTACAAGTTGAATCACAACTTTTTTTTAACATTTTAGTTGAATTTGGCCATTTTTTTTTACCACTTTTCACTGTATTTTTCTTGTTTTTATCATCATATTTGTTACTTTGTTAGATTTTTAAAATTTCTTCCAAAATTTTCTTGCTAATTTTTGTCATTTCAGTTACTTTTTATTCGTTTTTTTGCCACTTTTGGACCATTTTTGCTACTTTTTGAGTATTTCCAGGTTTTATCCCAATTAAAAAGCCAAATTTTTTAGTTTTTGGCAATTTTTATTCCCTCAAACCAAGTTTTATTTCTCCTCTTTGCTGTTTTTGCCTCTTTTCTCCACTTGTATAGTTTCTTTTGTAAAGGTAGTTTTGAACAGTTTGTCTCTTTGGTTGAGTAACTCTGGTGTAGAACAGAAAACATCTGTAGCTGATATTTTGACACTTTTAAGGTTATAGAAATATTTCACTGTTTGCGATTAGAATCTTGTAACAGGAAATATTGTGATTATTTGCCCATGAAACGTTGTGGAGGTAAAGAGAGATAAAATAAAGCTGAAACTCGTCGATAAAAGCTTCAAAACTCTCTCCACCTTTGGGCTGAAGAAGTTTCTCCTGAAGTTGGAGCGTTTTCCTGCTGGGTTTGTTTTCACGGCCCTGAGGAAGGAAACAGAGAAATCACAGACGCTGCAAACTGCATCTGCATAATTCTCCCATTTGGATGAAACATTTCAGCACAAACCGTATCGACTCGCATTTTTTGTGTATGAGATGTTTGTAGCGAAATGAATTAAGCGCCGGCGAGCGGCGCGTAACGTGGGCGTCGATAGCGCCGTCGGGGAACTTACAGATGGTGTAATTATCTCCTCGTAAGGTTATTAGAGGATCAATGGAGCCTGGTGGCCTGATGACAGAGGTGAGCTGATGAAGGATGGGAAACAATGATGACTGTAGAGCTGCAGAGCTGTAGAGCTGCAGAGCTGCAGAGCTGCAGAGCTGTAGAGCTGCAGAGCTGCAGAGCTGCAGAGCTGAAGAGCTGCAGAGCTGCAGAGCTGTAGAGCTGCAGAGCTGCAGAGCTGAAGAGCTGCAGAGCTGTAGAGCTGCAGAGCTGCAGAGCTGAAGAGCTGCAGAGCTGTAGAGCTGCAGAGCTGCAGAGCTGCAGAGCTGCAGAGCTGCAGAGCTGTAGAGCTGCAGAGCTGCAGAGCTGCAGAGCTGTAGAGCTGTAGAGCTGTAGAGCTGTAGAGCTGTAGAGCTGTAGAGCTGCAGAGCTGCAGAGCTGCAGAGCTGTAGAGCTGCAGAGCTGCAGAGCTGCAGAGCTGTAGAGCTGTAGAGCTGTAGAGCTGTAGAGCTGCAGAGCTGCAGAGCTGAAGAGCTGCAGAGCTGCAGAGCTGCAGAGCTGCAGAGCTGCAGAGACTCTGCTCTACCTTCTCAAACACTAATAACAATAAAAAAAACTGTTTCATGAGTTTTGTATCTGCTACTGTGACTGAGGAGGAACAAGATTTTACCAACACACATTTGTTTTATTTTACTTAAATACTCGATTAATGTTTTCCCTCAGTCACAAAAAACTAAACTCACAGAGACAATCTGGATGGATGGATGGATGGATGGATGGATGGATGGATGGATGGATGGATGGATGGATAGATAGATAGATAGATAGATAGATAGATAGATAGATAGATAGATAGATAGATAGATAGATAGATAGATAGATAGATAGATAGATAGATAGATAGATAGATAGATAGATTGATGGATGGGTGGATGGGTGGATAGTCGGATGGATGGATGGATAGAGGGATGGATGGATAAATGGATGGATGGATAAATGGATAGATAGATAGATAGATAGATGGATGGGTGGATGGGTGGATAGTCGGATGGATGGATGGATAGAGGGATGGATGGATAAATGGATGGATGGATAAATGGATAGATAGATAGATAGATAGATAGATAGATAGATAGATAGATAGATAGATAGATAGATAGATAGATTGATGGATGGGTGGATGGGTGGATAGTTGGATGGATGGATGGATAGAGGGATGGATGGATAAATGGATGGATGGATAAATGGATAGATAGATAGATAGATAGATAGATAGATAGATAGATAGATAGATAGATAGATAGATAGATAGATAGATGGATGATGGATGGATAGATGGATAGATAGATTGATGGATGGGTGGATGGGTGGATAGTCGGATGGATGGATGGATGGATGGATATATAGATGGATGGATGGATAGAGAGATAGATGGATGGATGATGGATGGATAGATGGATAGATAGATGGATGGATGGGTGGATGGATGGATGGATGGATAAATGGATGGATAGATAGATAGATAGATAGATAGATAGATAGATGGATAGATAGATAGATAGATAGATAGATAGATGGATAGATGGATAGATAGATAGATAGATAGATAGAAGTGACAAAAATGGCCAAAAAAACAATAATACTGGGGGAAATCATTCTGGAAAAACTTGGAAAATTGTTAGAAAAAGTGACAAGAAACTGTGAAAAGTGGTAAAAAAAAAAAAAAGCCAAATGCAACAAAAAAATGGCAAAAAAGTTGGGATACAACTAAAAGAACAGTCATAAGGTAGAAAAAATGGTTCAAAAATGTTGAAAGAGGAGTGAAAAGTGACTAAAATGGCCCAAAACCAGCAAAAATAGCAAGAACATTCTGAAAAAACCAAGATGAACCAAACTGAACCGATTGGTGGAGACTGAGCTTTACTGCCCCCTACTGGTCTGGTGCTGTTTTGCAGTCAGACAAACTCTTGGTCTTCTTCATCGAACTATTAAAGGGTTGGTGGCAGAATTAGTCAGACTGTCAGTGCTGCTTTATTATTTATAATTACTTTCCTCTTATGATAATTGTAGTAATTGTTGCGGTAATAAAAAAAAGAGTAAAAGTTGAAGTGAGTTTTTTTTTAAGTCGATAAACTCATTTATTAACCATGTTTGGTCAATAAATCAAGATTATTTTCCTGTTTTTCGTGTGTTTTCTTTACTCCGATGAGCCGATTAGTTGAAATTCAAACTCCATTAAAAAAAAAAAAAACAGTTTGAGAGACCACAGTCATCGTCTTTTATTCTGTTTCTTAAAATCAGGAGCTGAAGTTTTTGTGTTTCTATTCAAACAGAAAATAACTTCTGTTTGTTAAGTACAGCTCTGATAAATTCTTCAATAACAGAGAAGCAAAAAGAGAAACTCTGAAATCTTCTCATGTCCTGTTTCTTAAGGACTTCTCAGAATAAAAGTCAAAAGTCAACTCTAATTTTCTGAGTCTGGACGAATTTTACTTCTCTGCAGAATTCAAAGAGCCAAGCAGCGTAGGAGAAACGTCCCTGCGGTCGTGTTATTTAGCTTTATCTTATCCTTTAACTCTTCCAAGATAAATCAGACATTTAAACCCAATAGCTTGATAAAGATCCAACCTCCTGTGCAGAAACATGAACTCGGTGCCAGAGTGAAAGATTTCACTCCTGAGACGGATTTAAGAGCCAAGATAAACCCAGTTAGAGCTTGTTGATAATTCACATTTCATGTTTACAGCCTGAAACAAACTTCTCTGAGTATCCAAGACAAAAATCAACAACCTCTTTAAGACCTTTACACTGGTCTGATACCAAAAGATCCAGTCAGTTCACATCAAATTGATCCATATTCTGTTTGTTTTGAAAGTTTGNTGTGACCAAGTGGAAAAGTTTGTAGATTTCTCTGAAATACTGATAAAAAAGGTTTTTTCACTTCATTGGTGACTGGAACAATTTCCATGTCAGGTGGAACAACCAATGTAATAATGTGAAATGTTATTTTAACATCAAATTATTTATCTTATTCACAAATAAAAGAAATGAAACACACAAAATGAAAATGTATGAGTCACTACAGACACTTGAGAGATACTTGCCAATAATTTCACACAGAAAAAATAACAGGAACATATAAATATATTTTCATATATTTGGTTGCACCACCTGACATTTTTGGGTGCTCAAATTAAAAATACTAAAAATTAATGAACCAGCCAGACACCAGGGGGCGGGGCACCTGGTGGAGGCTTCAGTTTGAGCCGAACGTCGTCACGTCCACTCATTATACAGTCTATGGTGGTCACACTCCACAGAGAAGAGAGGAAAGAGCGAAAAAATAATGTTGTAAATTATTATTATATTATTTTAAAGCGTGCAAACAAAGGCAGACTTCCTCTACTCCAGTTAAACGCTCCGATAGACGTGTGTTAACAACACAACACTTCTTGCAGTTTGGGAATGAAGCTCAACTGACGCAGTGCAGACGGAGAAAAAGTATAAAAGCCTCACGTGTTCTCTTGTGCGAATATAGCGTAGCAGCGCGACAAGAAGAAAAATACAATACAGTAAACAAATACCAACGATGGAAAACAACAACAGAAGAAAGGAACCAGAAAGTGAGACAGTATGTGTCAGTAACAAGGTTCCTACACATCCTTAAAAAATCTTAAATTCATTAAAATGTTTTATTCTGGTCTTAAATAAATTACTCAAAAGTCTTAATTTTCTATTTTTTTTTTCTCAGGACTTTTCGAGAAGGAGATGTAGAGTGAAAACTGTCTGACAAACTGCTGATATAAATTTTTATCGGCATCCTGGGTCAGCGTTTGCTCTTTTACATACATTTATTGAACCAAAGAGCACTGAGGATCACTTTATGTTCAATAAACGGACAAAAAATAAACTTGATTGAGTCTCATTGAGTGACACAGGCAATGATTTGGTTGTGAAACAGCAGGATCACAAAACCATCGACTATATTTATGTTTTTGGTCTTAAATTTCATTCAAAGTGGCATTAAAAAAGTCTTAAAAAGTCTTAAATTTGACTTGCTAAAACCTCTTGTAGCTTCTGTTGTGGCCTTTGCGAATGGTCCAACACCTTCTGGCCACCGTAGAAAGGCTTTAATTCTTAGATTTTATTGTTTGGTTCCTTTCTAACCGAATCTTTCCCGTCTGCAGTGAACGTCCCGGGCACGGTGGTGGACGCCATGAGCCGACAGGAGTCTCTCCAGTCCTTCAGCAAGAACGGCAAACCCTCCTCCTCCTCCTCGTCCACGCCCTCCATCACGCCGGTACGCGGCTCCATGGTCTTCCCTCACTCCCCCTGCCCGCGCAGCTTCTCTCTCCTGGACAAGGTCGGTGTCAGCGCTCAGTCCGACTCCGGCTTCGGTCAGATGGGCTCGAAGAACCAGCGAGTCCTGGCGAGTCCCACGTCCACCAGTCAGCTCAGCAGCGACTTCAGCGACTGGCACCTGTGGAAATGTGGCCAGTGCTTCAAAACCTTCACCCAGAGGATCCTGCTGCAGATGCACGTGTGTCCGCAGAACCCCGACAGGTGAGCGCTCGCTGTTTACCAGGGCTGAACCATTTATCCTTTTCTAAAGCTGCAATTTTTCTCCTGCTCCTGACTGACCCAGGATCTGTTATATCTGCTGTTTCACACACACCTGTCTTTGAGTGTGAGACTGTTGGAAAAATACTTTTTTCTTTGGGATTGTTGTTGATTTTATTTTATTAAACTTGACACAATTAGGATATTTTGCGCTACATCATTTTTAAAAGTAAAGAGTCAAAAATAGCTCTTTTTGTTCTTCAGTTTTTATAACTAAAAATACAATTTAAAAGTCAGATTTATAAATAACAAGAATAGGTGTTAGACTTGGGGATTTGATAAAAGTCAAAATTCGACTATTTATCAAAAAATCTTCTTTAAAATTTTTTTTTTTTTTTTGCTTTTTATCCTTTAATTTTTTATTTCTTTCGTATAATTTTGACTTAAATCTTAGAATTTTGATTCTTTATATCAAAATTTCAACTTTTTATCTCAAACACTGCCTTTATTTCAAAACTTAGACTTTTGTCGTCTTAAAATTTTGACCTTAAATGAGAAAGTTTGGACTTTTTTCACATAATGTTAAATTGATTTCTTAAACTCTGGAAGTTTATTGACTTTTTGTCTCAGAATTTTGTCTTTATTTCTCAAAATTTCCACTTTTCATTTTGAAATATTGACCTTTTATCTCAAAGTCGGAAACAGTTCTGATCTTCAGTTTTTATTTTCATCCTCACATTAGAGTAAAAGCTTTTGATGTTTCAATGGTTTGATGTAATTTTCTGTCAAGTTTGTAAATGTTACTGTACATCGTGAAAATTTCACTAAAGTTTGATTTAAAGAAAATCGTGAATCGAATTGAAATCGCTGTATCTGCCAGAAAAATCGCAATTAGATCTTTTTCTAAAACCGTTCGAGGAACATGACAGAGGACGTCAGACTCCTAAACCTGATGTACGACTCTGTGAGAGGCAGCGAACACACACACACACACACACGTCTGAGGGTGATTTACGGCTGCAGCGGTGTCATCATGGCTCCATTTGTGTTTGACAGAAAGTGGGAGTTTGTGGATGAGAGTGAAGAGAGTGTAAAAGTGTTTGAGTGTGTATAACATCTGCCAACTTAATTATAAACAGCACAGACGGAGGAAGGAGGGGAGAAGACGAGATGAGGTGTGTGTGTGTTCGTATATGTGTGTGTGTGTGTGCAGCAGGGACTGAGGATGTATTGGAAATTTTTTGCTTAGCCTTATTTTTTGCGGGGAGAGTCAGAGCAGCGTATAAATCAGCGCTGTGCGTCAGTGAGAAATACCTCGCCTTACGGTGACGGGGCCAGGAAAACAGATGCCACTTATTCAATAAACTAATACTCATAGGGAAGAAAAATGTGGGCTGGATATGGAGGGGCGCAGGGGGGTCGATGTGGAGCTGCCTGTCAATAGGAAGGTTTTATGGGACAGAGGAGCAGATAAAATTCAGCTGAACAAGCCAAACGGCCTCAGTCCTGGAGCTCCAAGGACCCAATGTACCTCACACTCACCGACGCACAGACGCTTGTTTATCACAGACGTCACTTTTCCACCAGTTCCTCTCCAAGATCTCTGAGGGCTTTGAACGGAAACTTAATCCCAACAGAGACTCAAACCAGTTTGTCTAGAAAACCTCCAGAAGACCCAAACATGGTCACATGGTCTTGTTGTGATTGGTCTATCAGCTGATTTGAGTCTCCTCATGGCCAAATTGTTGGAAAACAAACACTAAAGTTCCCTCTTTAATGACAAAATGTGCTCCAAAGTGCCTTCCTGGTTGGCAAACACCACTAATCTGCCCATTTGACTGTCTTTGGTTAAAATTTTTTTTCCATCAACTGTGTAGAACCATTGACTGTATATAGAATAAACAGCGTGCTTCCTCCTGTCACCGTTCTACGTTTTTGAAGCCAAAAACCCCGTTTCTCTAGCCTCCATTGTGCAGCCAGAGTCTGCGCAGTAGAGAATTTCTGGTGGAGCCAAGTAAAAAAAGAGAAATAAAAATATTTATTTCTTCTTCTTCAGAAGGTTTAGTCTCCTTTTGGCTCTTTCCTGAAGTTTCTTATATCCCCGATAAAAACTACTCACGAACGGCAGCTGTCAACTATAGTAAAATGAAACTTATATCGCGGTTTTTAACGTCCAATAACTAATGAGAAACTAACTTCTCAGAAAAAAAACACCTGAACACCATGCAGCCAGATGACATCATCATACCACCTTAGAGTAAGGATGAGAGAAACGTTTCTACGAGGTATCGTAATTTTTTAAAGTTTTCCCGGCTCATATCTGGAATACATGGGGAGGCGGGGCTTATGACCTATACTGCAGCCAGACACCAGGGGGCGGGGCTTATGACCTATACTGCAGCCAGACACCAGGGGGCGGNTGTGGATCTGAAAGTTTTTCTCATGGCAGAACTGAAGTGGACGTAGAAGGTTTTAAAGTTTCTTTAAGGTCTCTGAGGTTGATGTCAGACAGTAAACCTGATCTGTAGCTCTGTTGGTGAAAGAGTTCGTCTCTGGTTTCTTTACCTCCCCCCCCCTGTCTCTCTTCATCCATATTTATTGATGTTTATTTGACGGGAACATTTGGAGACTGACGGCTCTTTACGCCTCTTTCTGGTCCGTTTTCTCCTGCTGACTCTTTCTGTTCCTGAACTTTTTCTTCCTCTCTGTCATTTCGTCTGAATCCATCATCAGACGTTTGTTTACGTCCGCGAGGCCTCGGTTTAGGTGGGGTGGGGGGGCAGGGGGGGGCGTTTGGATCCAGTCTGAGTCTGGTGTCAGGAAACTGTTGAAGTCTTGCGATGGCGCTGAGTGATGAATCAGGAATCAAACCTGAACAAACTCTGTTTCCATTCACAGGTTTGACACGCTACAGCAGCGTCTCAGTGTAAACGGCCGCGCTGAATGGAATTAATAACCGCCGTGTGTGTGTGTGTGTGTGTGTGTGTGTGTGTGTGTGTGTGTGTGTGTGTGTGTGTGATGGATGTGTTTACCAGGGCGGTGTTTGAAGGAGTCATTAGAAACTTTTGAGCAAAACGAGCTTTTCTTTCTCAACACTTTGATCTCTGGCGTTGGGCGCTCAGGTCTCTTTCTGTCGGCTGATGTTGTTTACGAAGCGGCATGTTACGTGTATACGGACACAATCAGACGTGTTTACGAAAGGACGCAGAGTTTACAGCTAATGAAAGTGGGAATCATCACAGGCTCGGTTCTATAGAGGAATTAAATGCCCGTTTTGTCATTTGTTTCTAACATCTAGCAGAGCCTTGTCAGGGATTTGGCCTCAGTCCCCGCCACGATACGCTCCAACGTTTATCCTTCGCCATCCCTCGTTTCACGAGCGCCATAATCTCATCGGGTAAATGGAGCGTGCGTAACGTTGAACTGTGTCTCAGGTAAAAAACCTCATGAGTTCATAAGTGAAGAGGCAGTGAAAGTTTCTGACGTCTCAGTGATGAAAGTTTAAATACTCTTCACATGAAGTAAAGAACTACAGTTCCCACAAAACTGGAACAGAATGATCTGATTCTACTGTTTGTCTCTCAGACTTTAAACATTTGTTTGTTGCTGCTGTGTTTCAGAGCTTATAACTGAAGAACCATAGAGTCAAAATTCATCAGCGACACCTCATTTAAAAGATTAGATTCAACTTTTTTGTTATTGCACATGTCACAAGTTCAGGGCAACAAATGCAGGTAGCATCTAACCAGAAGTGCATAGCAGTGAATAAATAACTATGTGCAATATAAAACATATTATCACACATATTATATGTAGAAGGTGCTGAGCTGAGCAGTGCCGATTCTAGGGTGTGATGGGGCCCCAAGCAAAAATTTGCAAGGGGCCCCTCTGACAAGTGTTGACATAATAATCTGAAATCGACAGAAAAAGGTCAGACACTCAAACTTTTTCAAAATATATTATTATTATTGAATATTTTGAAAGTTGTGCAAAAACAGGGAAAACAGTGTTTGAATGGATTACATCATTAAAAACTATTTACAGCAAAAAAAATACAAATATGTCAAACAAAAGAACAACAGAACAATGCAACTTTTAAAAACAACAACAAGGACTTCACCTTTGTTATCAAAGTTTATGTTTGGGGCTTATTTAAATTGTAAATATTCTCCAGAGTTATCTTTTTTCGCTCCCTGAAGGGTAGCTCCTCTTCATCTTGCGATGTTGTTGTCGGTTTCATACGTTGACAAACTTCAGTAAAGTAACGGCCTGTAGCGTCGCCCGGAGGATGACATGGGGCCCCTTTAGGGGGGTATCCGTCAAAGATGTCATTGCAATTTGGCTTGAATTGTTTGATGTGGATCATGGGGTTAATGGTCACTGCAGTTGCTACATCTTAGACATTACTGTGGAGTCAAGTTCGTCAGCCCTCGGGGGCCCCCTAGTGGTTCGGGGCCCCAAGCAGCTGCCTGCCTCGCCTGTTGGCAAGCAGCGACTCTGGAGCTGAGATTATGTTAATAACCATGGCTTCATGTAGGGCTGGGGGATATATCGAATATACTCAATATATCGCGGGTTGTTACACGTGGGATGTATAAAATGACTATATCGCGACCATCGAGTATAAATTGTCAGGTAAATGTTTTGAGACGTCAGTCTGTAATTTTCTTCAGTTGCGTTTCTTTCTCTCTCTGCTGCTGCTTCTCACCCTAAACAGTTCACTCCCCCGCCCATCCAGAAAACTCTCCTCATGCGTGTTTCTGTTTCCACCTGTGTGATCCTCACCTGATTATCTCCCAGCTCTTCACCACAAAGAAGAGAAACTAACGCGACGTGAACTTAAGGTTCAGTTTCATTCTGTCTGAGCTTCATTTGGCGTTATTTACCGCTGAATACCAAAAAAATACAAGCTGAGATGTTTTTAGAAAACAAAGTTTTACAGCGTCACCACAAACGTACACAAAGGTCTAATAAATAAAACTCTGAGCTGTTAAGTAAACAGAGGGAGGAGGAGAATCCTCTAACTGTCGTGTTGCACATTAAAGATTCCCACAGACGTTTCACGGAGCGTTCATTCACGCGTCTCGGTTTATTGCCCAACTAACTTCCTGTTATGAACCTGTGTGTCCTTCAAAATAAGAGCACACTGTAAAACTAACAGAGTCCTTTCTCTCTCCTCCATGTCCACTTCGAAGCACTCCGCACACAAACAACCACACACACACTGACGAGCTCACTCTGCAGACAGGGAACCACCAAAAGAAACAGAAATAAATCTCTGCTTTTTAAAGCATTTTCAGCGCTATAAGATACCAACACTCTTTTAAGTTTAACTTTCGCCTCCGCTGTCGACAGCGCACCAAAAGTGACGAACTGACGTTTTACGATGACGCAATGACGTGACTCCAACTCTGCTCTCGCCGGTGGAAAACCAAACAGGTTTTTAGGAAGAAACGGGATTAGAACCATCTAAGCATGAGCACATAAACCAGCACAGAATACATTACATGCTTTCATGCCTTTTTGTTGTTTTTTAAAATCAACTTAGCTTTGATAAGAGACTACAAAACCAGTTCAGAAACACTTCCATCAGAACTTTTGCACCCGAACATTTATACCATGATATGAGCCCTAGGTTCACCAAAAATCGTGACATTTTAGCTCCCAGTCACGGTTTTTACCTTATGCAGCTCCAGCGAATGCTACTGGCCAGTCAAGCAGAGAGCAGATGTATAAATCAGGCTCTCCTGGCATCAAATCTCCATGTATCAAAGTGGAGACACTTTTGTCGTGTAGCCAGAAGTCTAAGGAAAAAAAAAAAGACTGAAGCGTTGTCGGATTCACATTGAGGAGGAAATGTTATAAGACCGTGAAGCTGCTGTTTTTTTACGTGCTGCACCATAACTGAGCATTTAACTGGTATTTAAGGATCAAAATAAAACTAATTAATAATTTGACTGACTAAAACTGTAAATATGGAGCAGTTAAAATGTAAATTCTTGTGTTCACTGTCACTTTAAACGGACTGTTGTGGATCAGACCACACAGCCTCACTCTGAATCCATCACAGCACCAAACGCTAACACATTTGTTGTAATCAAAGTAATGTCTTCAAATATTTATGATTAATTATCTTTGAAAGCGAACATGAGTCTGATCTGATGTTTAAACACGAAGCCTCGTTCTTCTCTGCGTTTGCTGAAAGACTCTGAAACAGAACAATGAGCTGGAAGTGTTTGCATGTGAGGCTGTTTCTCTCTGCTGCTAAACAGTTGACGTTAAGGAGATTTATCACTTTACAGTGAGGACGTATTTGCATATAACACTAACACAGATGTGTGTTGTCCCTGCCGGACACACAGATGTGTTGAAAAATGACTTTATTCCTTTTTTTTTCCAGCGTGTAGCCGCAGGAGGAAGTGGTGACGATCCATCAGAGTGATGGACGGGCTGGAGGAAATCCACTCTGACTCTATTTTTATCTGTCATGTTTGCTGGAAACACGCTGCCTCTGGATCTGAAGAGGTTTTTAACAAACACACAGACAGTTTCAACTACGCCCACCGAAACTAGGGCTGGGTAATAAATGAGATATACTCCATATATCGCAGGTTGTTGCACGTAAAAACGTATTTTTAAAAAGTTCTTACTTTTACCTATTTTTGTATAAAGACTCTCTTCTTAATTCAAAAGATTGTCTAAAGTCATCAACTGGTTGTAAAGTTTCAAAAATCCAAGTAATAAAAAATCATAAAAATTAAACTCGTGGGTTTTTACAGTCCACCTCGTTGGTTTATATACTTTTATATAAATATACAAGGTGTTATTTTTTCTGTGTGAAATTATTATCAAGTATCTCTCAAGTGTCTGTAGTGACTCATACATTTTCATTTTGTGTGTTTCATTTCTTTTTTTTCACTTATTCTATTTATTAAACTACAATTTTATTGTAAAGTGTAATAATGTAACCAACAAGGTGGACTGTACCTTTAACAAGGTCAGTGGTTACTTCACTTTTTTCGAAAAAATAGTCATAAAGTCTCTTTAGATGTTTGAAAAGGTGAACCAGTGTTTACAGTAAACCCGAGGAGACCGACTACGTCAAAGGACAATCCGGTTTTATTCTCTTCACTTTAAAATAAAAGTCTAATGTTACGGTTGCACCACCCTGACATTTGACAAGGTGAAAATTACGGGACAAAAGTTTTTTACATTTCTCAACAGCTTTAAAATTCTTTTTATTTGCAAAGAATGTTTTATTTAAAAAGGTTCAAGCATAAAATAATGCCACTGTATTTTTAATTTCCATTT